>JAHBCN010002673.1:10000-12500 GCA_019359885.1 Listronotus oregonensis
GGAAAACCCCCCTTTTTTTTAATTTTTTTTGAAAAAGGCCCTTTTTTTTAAAAATTTTTTTTTTAAAAAAAAAAAAATTTTAAAAAAAAAAATTTTTTTTAAAAAAGTTTTTAAAGAAAAAAAAATTTTAAAAAAAAAAAATTTCCCAAAAAAAAAAAATTTTTTTTAAAAAAAATATTAAAAAATTTTTAAACCCCAAAAAATTTTTTTTTTTAAAAAAAAATTTTTTAAATTTTTTAAATTTTTTTTACCCTTTTTTTTAAAAAAAATTTTTTTTAAAAATTTTTCCCCCAAAAAAAAAAATTTTTTTTTTCATTTTTTAAAAAAAAAAGCCAAATTTTTTAAAAAAATTAAAAAAACCCCCAAAAAAAAAAATTTTTTTTTTTTAAAGAAAAAAAAAAAAAAAAAAATTTTTTTTTTTTTAAAAAAAAAAAAAATTTTTTTTTTAAAAATTTTAAAAAAAATTTTTTCCCGGGTTTTTTTAAAAAAAAAAAAATTTAAAAAAATTTTTTTTTTTAAAAACTTTTTGTTTTCCCCCCTTTTTTTAAAAAAAGGGGGGGGGGAAAGGGTTTTTCCCCGGGGGTTTTTTTTGGAAATTTTGGGGGGGGGTTTTTTTTTTTTTCTTTTTTGGTTTTTTTTAAAAAAAAAATTTTTTTTTTTTAAAAAAAAATTTTTTTTTTTTTTTTTAAAAAGGGGGGGGGTTTTTTTCCAAAAAATTTTTTTGGTAAAATTTAATGCCTTTTTTTACCGAATTTTTCGCTGAAGAATTGCTTACCTACCTTTATGTTTAACTTTTTTTGCCTTTTGACCTAGATCTATTGCTGCTGCAACATTTCCAGCGGGGTTTAAGGTGATAAAGCGATGTATCTAATGGTATTAAAAAAAAAAATAAGATAAGCTGTCAAATGATAGATGATGAGTCTTTCAAAATTTTATTGACAGGATATTCAAAAGAAGTAACGCCAAAAATGTTTTTATTATTTTTATATTCATTATCTGTAGACCTGTTTAAGCTTATTGAACTACTTTAAAATCTCTAGATAAAGATTTTCTTAAATACTTTTTGTCTAGCCCTCTTGCCAGTTTTTATAATACTGATATTTCTCCTCTCTTCCACAATTAACCATATTCATTTCTGACAATAATTCTCCCCACTTACTATTCATTTTCTCAAACCAGATATTTGCCGATTGTTTCCCTGACCAGTCAATCACTGTAGCCGTTCTGCATAAGAACCCTAGTTATATTAGTTATTTCATCTTGCAGAAATTTCCTACTGTTACATAAGATCAATGCGCGGTTATATAGAGTATTTATGAACTCTTGTTTCATTTTTTTAGGATGATTGGAATCCTGGTGTAAATATTAAACAGTGTGGGTTGGTTTTCAGTATATCGGGGTTTGTATATTATGTCCATTATTTCGTTTGACTAAAACGGTAAAGACAAATTTAGCTCTTGCTCCATTGTGAATTTGATACAGGGTAGGAGGCAATTTAGATGGTTTAGAAAACCTTCGCGGTGGTACTTGACTGTTGAGAAGGGGTGGTTTCAAGGGTAGTACAGGTCCAATTATTTTTATATGGCTTCTTTATGACTCTAGGACGATCGTCTAAAAATTTTAGACCGGTATGAGAGTTAAATAGATTCATTTTGAATTTTTTTCAGTCCGCGTAGATACTTAAATGTTGAAAAGGGGTGGTTTCAAGGGTAGTACGATCCAACTATTTTACCTTACAAGGTAAAATACATCTCTTTAAAAAAAAGTGTAAATACCTAAACCCTCGCAAATACTTTCGTCGTTCGACTCGATGTGATAAAGCGAGTGCAGAGTTGCCAAATTTTTTAAATATTAAAAAGCCATGTTTCGAAAACAATTACTTTTCGACCTTTTTTCTGTCGTTTATGCTTTTCCAAAATTTTCTGGATTTTTTTGGGGATAAGGTAAGGCAATATATAAAAACAGTTGCTTACTAAGCAATTTTCCTTTAATGTATGTTAATAACGACGTTTCGGCCTGGAAGGGCCTTCATCAGGTATATATGTATTAAAAAAATCAATCTGCAATACAAAAATTTTTTGATTGAATTTTTACCTATTAAATATGTTAAAATTTAATATTACCTTAAAACTTAGGGGTTTCTCACGAAAAACACTCATTTGTGATGTTGGTATGGATATTTAAAAAATCTAAGGTATATATATATATATATATATATATATATATATATATATATATATATATATATATATATATAAAATATATATATATATATATATATATATATATATATATATATTGTTCCGGGACCCCCGTATAAAAACACGGATCCTGGTTTTACACCTTTTTATTGGATATCTGGTTTACAAACGTTTCTATGGTAATATTTCCGTAACGTAATAATAACAACTGTTTAACCTTTAACTGTCTGTCAACTTCTTATTCCGTCGGAATACAAAACTAAACTGGCCCGTGCGGATTTTCATCGCGCTTTTATAGT
>JAHBCN010002673.1:17500-87051 GCA_019359885.1 Listronotus oregonensis
ATAATCTTCTGCTTTTATTTATAAAAAAAATAAACATAAAGTCGTAGAAAAAAGTATAGTACACAACTCGAGGGTGATTACACACCTTGAATTGTACCGCTACGCCGTACCGAATTTTCAAATCGGTGAAGGGTTTTACCACCTCGGTACGTAATATACTATTTTGTTGTTAACACTTATCGTCAATTTCATTTTTACAGTTTATATGGAAAGTGAAAACCGAAGAAATGGGGCAAAATTTATATTTTGTTCGCTATCCGAAAAGACGTCAACTATTTAAGGACATATTCCGACGACTGGAACATAATTTAAAAACATATGGCTTAAAAAATGAGGTTAGGTCCAATCTTTTTTACCCATCCCCGTATACTTATTCTGTAAATTCGTAATAAAGAGACTTGTGTATAAAACATTTTTCTTTATTTCTTTTAACTAAGAAAACATAGGGTCATTCTGTATTTTTATTTAATTTCTACCCTTATCTCTTAAGTTGGCGAAAATTTTCAAACTTTGATATTACCATTTTAAGTTTGACCCAAAAAGAGCACATGACGCACATGTAGACAAGTGACAAGGTTTTTATCAAAAAACAAACTTTTTAGTTTAAATTTTATATTTTTGATGAACTAGGTTTGTTGCCGTTATTCTCCTTTAAAAAGACTGCATTTGGCAACATTGGCATACATCCGCTCCTTGAACGACGCTTTGATTCACTCTGTCACAAGAAGTTATGTGGTCAGTGCGCTGTTGCCAGCGTCAAACGTGTGTTGGTAAGTCTGCTTATCGGCAAAACAATTTTAAGATGTATAATTAGAGATAAAATTTAAAAGACTTCAGTATTAAACTGTAAACAGAAAAAAAAACACAATAATTACAAAGTTGTTAGGAAACCACGAAAAATTTTTAACGTTAAACAAGACCGGTAATATACCCATATATTTTTCTTCATTTTTAAAAACTGAGCCACACAAAAGAAAAAGTTGAGTATACTTTTCCTAAGACGTACGTTTTCGTAGCAATATTGCCTCCTGACTACGAATCCGGGGTCAAAAAATGACACCCTCACGTCACTATTTTTCCATAACCTCAGAAAACTGGTAAAAAATAGTGAAACTTAACTAGAAAAAAAACACATTTTTTAACATAATATTTTAAGTTTTTATCTAAAGTTACTAAACATGCATATATTAAATTTGTCTTCAATCTCTAGTTTTTGCTTAATTTATCCACCATATTGGATGCGGAGCCATACTAACCCTAAGGGCTGTTTGGGCTACAGCCCAGGGGCGCCGTAACTTAAGGGGCGCCTCGGACGTTAAGATGAGGAATTTTTCAATATGCTTAAATCTCCATATCTCAATTAATAAATTCGAAAAAGGATAAATGCACACCCCGAGTAAGACCACTGAGTGAGGTAGCGTTTGTGATTCGCGCTTGCACTATTCACACAGTATACAGAATATTTTTGGCAATCGCCTGTACTAATTGCTTTATTCAAATTATTGATAGAAACCTCGCTGAGTATGGTTTGTTTGAAAGCCCAGACAAAATATGGGGACAGAATGGATGAAAAAAAGAAAACATCGTAAATGAGGTATAATTAATGTTAACATTCGTTTTAGGACAAAGTACCTAATCGATTATCTATTCGGAAAAATGTTGACGAACCGAAATTTCCAAATACATACTGGACATGCGTCGATTTTATGACTTAGTTCAATTTAGGAATTAGTTACTTTGCGATCAACTGTAAGAAAATATTAAACCGTTTATGAAAAAATAATACATATCTTGTACATAAATACGAATCCAGGTAAATCCACACGCCAGATACACACTGATTTGGATGTTTCTTCGCACACGTCTGTTTGGAGAGAGATCAGGAAAAAGTGGTTTCAAATGCTACAAAACCACATATCGCAAAAACTGCACCCTGGTGATTCTGAGGAGGCATACCAATTTTGTGATTGGCTACAAAGGCGAACTAAGTCATAAAGTCGACGCATGTCCAGTATGTATTTGAAAATTTCCGCGTTCGTCAACATTTTTTCCGAATAGATAATCGATTAGGTACTTTGCGTCCTAAAACGAATGTTAACATTAATTATACCTCATTTACGATATTTTCTTTACTTTCCTCATCCATTCTGTCCCCATATTTTTGTCTGGGTTTTTCAAACGAACCATACTCAGCGAGGTTTCTATCCAATAATTTGAATGAAGTTCGATGAGGTTGTCGTCTCTCGGGATACGAGTTAAGATACACTTCCTATGTTTTCACACTGTTCCTATCTTCTTGTAATAAAGTTTTACCATATCTCGTTTTTCTTCATTGGTGAATTCCATTTTTAACGACACCACAACTGACAGTAAACACAGAATGTCATTTACACGTCACCGATTTGAGAAATCAAAGCCAACTACGTTATAAAAATATTCTAGTTAATTTTTCGGATTTTCCGGGCAACAAGGGTAACTTATGATACATCGTTGAAATGTGATAAAAAGGGCCATTCAAATTTGTGGAATTCCCATATGGCGTCCATAAGAAAAAAAGTTGATGAGTTACGGAAAAACGAAACGTCGGGTTGCAAAACTATGAACACCATTCGATAGAGGCGAAAAAAGTGACAATGCAAATGTATTATTTATTTTGGAATTCGTTGAAAAAGAAACCCAGGAAAAAAATAAAACGATTTTCCAAAATTTCGTTTTTTTCCGGATATCTCCGGAATTACTCGGAATTTTCAAACTTTCTAAACGGTATATTGTTGGTCACATAAATGCCCAACTTTGCCCCAATTTAACCATCTTCGTATCTCCTATAGTTTCCGAGATCCCAATGGTGAGAGTCGAATTTGAAACACCCGGTATATTGCTGTTTCTTTTTATTTCTTATCATAAGAAAATAATAGGGATTACTATCACTATTCTTTTTACCCTTAAGCTCCGTGTATTTTAACTAAAAATGAAATGTAGGTTAACAGAAACTTTATTTAACAAAACAATTTTATTTATAACCGCAATAGAATATTAAAGAATTATATTTATAAATTTTAATGCCTAGGCCCTAGGGCGGTTATTGGTTTATAGCCCAGGGCGCCAAAATTGATAAGAAAGGCCCTGTTAAATGCACTATCACAAATGTTTTAAATTTGACTTTAGATTGTCTTACATCCTTTGATTTTCGAAAAGTTTATTTTCCATCTAAAAAAACACATCCTACACTTTACATTTTTAGAATCTGACTTACAGATTCGTTATAAGCGACCCAAAAAAACGCCCTATACGAAATCGCAAGATCCGCGAAGATTTTTTAAATATGATTTACAGTCCATTTTTTGAGGTTAAAAAAACTACAGGTGCTACCTTGAATGATTGACTGTGAATTTGAATTTAGCAGATCCTTTTACATAAAAATGTAAAAATGAATGGAAGAAAAACCTACTTTTTTTAGTTAATTTTCATAAATTTTTACTTTTTGTTGCCAGTTTTTTGAAGTTATAGTTAAAAAAAAAATGATAATTACCGAAATTTTTAAGTTGTATAATGGGAACTACGATGTAAAAGACTTCAGTATTAAAGTGTAAAGGGAAACAAACACATTAATAATAATGTTGTTAACAACATAATACTAGTATAAACCAAAATTCTTGACGTCATACAGGACCGGTAACACATATATATTTGTTTTTTCATTTTAATATTTAACGAAAAACAATTTTAGAATTTTATTTTTGTATATGGTTTAATTTTTTATTTTTTGTATTACCTAAATTAAAACATTTATTTTAATACTGATAACAAATTTGCAAGATGTTTTATTAATTTATGCCTTCCCCGAGGCCATATAAAGGCCTTACCTTGGTTTAAAAATTTGAAACGCTGTTTACTAAAAAATATTAAGTCCAAAGCTAAAAGTAAACATCCTTCTGGATAACGAAAAGTGATTTTAAATCTTTCCTAAGGAAATTTTGTTTTAATTTAAGAAAATGTCTGTTAAAAGTGGGTAGAAAGTGTGTTCTGCGAAAAACAAATTAAAAAACAAAAAATATTTCTATTTTTTAAACTGAACTTACTTTTTCCATGTCTTAAAAAACTACTCGCCTTATAAATAGAGCTTCTTATCTATCGACGAGCACTCGGTTAGGTATTTCGAAGACTTCTGCTTCGAAATATTAGCCATAATTTTACTTTTCTTTCAGCAGTATTTAATGAAGCAACACAAAATGCAAAGTTTATGCGTCCCTATATAGCCCATCCAGAGAAGCAACCAACTTCCCACTTTATCTGCTGCTTTATTGCTAAAATATTTAGTATCTGAAATGTGTTGCTTGCAAGGAGATTCCTTTCCTCAGAACCTCCAAATCACGAATCCCCGTGCCATTGCTCTAAAAAATATTCCTTGGCCAAAATAAGAGAATAGATATTAGTGATGAGCGAGACCGGTCTTGGTCTTGGTCTTGCAGCAAGACCAAGACCGAGACCAAGACCAAGACCGCCTTCTCGCTTGTAAGACCAAGACCAAGACCGGGGTATGCAAGACCAAGACCAAGACCAAGACCGAGGGGTGTAAGACTACGCAAGACCAAGACGGACCTGCAAGACACTTGCACTTTTGTCACTTTTTTTTAAATTATAATATTCAATTTTTATATTCTATATACAGAGGTATTTCATACAGACATGACGAAAATTTTCTGAGTAACATGTTTTTTTAATAAAATAATAATTAAATCGATCACTTTGTTTTTTAATAAAATTATCTAAAAACGATAACTAGTAGATTTAGTGACATGTTTTAAGAATATTAAGATTGTGACTCAATGGTCCGACAAAGCTCGATATCTCCATAACCGTTTACGACAGAGAAAAACTAAGAGTACAAAAGTTATAGAAGCTGAAAATTACTTACCTATTCCTAATGTTTTTTTTTTAATTCGGGATCTAGTGATGCCATTTACTGGATCAAAAATTTCCAAAATCCAGGAAAACATTATTTTTGTGCCACACTGTAAGAAGTGGCATCATTAGATTGCTCCTTTAAACTAAGATATAAATGTAAAAGTGATGGTTTAATAAAAAATATATTTGTCATTTTATATAGGAATATTTTTTATATTATATATATAAATGGATTTTAAATTTGACTTCCGGTTTAGACGGAAAAGTCAAAACAATGCCAAAAGTATAATGATGACGTCATTTTTGTCAAAACCGAAAATTATATGTAAAAAACCATCTACGTCGACATTGTACGTATATGACAGTTTAAGAATTTCCAGCATAACATACAGGGAAGCGATTTTTTTAAATTTATTTTTTACTATAAATTTTCTATTTTAGGTTAAAAGCTAAAAATGAGGAAGTTTTCTTGAGTGGTAGTGAATTTTTTTGAAAATTCTGAAATAGAGAATAATTTTACATGTTACGCCCTTTTTTTCTATAATTTTTGTATATTAAGTTTTTTACCATTATGAACGGTTTCGGATATATCGATCTTTGTCGCACTATCGAGCCACCTTGTATATGCAGAATGTTTATAAAGTATTTGTACAAACTTTGTACGGCAAATGTTTGACTAATTTGAACATAGAAAGTTTATTTGAACTGAAAAGATTTCTAAATACATTTTTTTTTTAATTAGAAACCAATGTTTACATCTAAAAATCATTTTCATGGAAATTTCACATCTGGTTGAAATTAAAAGTTTTTTTCTGCCCTCAGAGTACTCAATATTGTAATTTTATATGCTTCTTCAAAGAAAATTTAAATATTTCCTATCACTAAAATGAAGCGCTATAAATAAATAAACCCCTACATTTAAAATATCCTTTTTAATTAAATAATTTAAATGTAGATGTAAGGTTAAAATTGGTATATTTTAAAAATTTAAAGCAAATCCATCTTTATTTATTTTTAAGTATTAAAAAAATATATATTTTATCTAAGATTGCTTAATTTAAATTATTACTACCAAAAAAAGCAAACCAGCAAGACTCTTGCAGCAAGACCAAGATCAAGACCAAGACCGGGTGGTGCAAGACCAAGACCAAGACCAAGACTAGCCCGGTCTTGGTCTTGGTCTTGCTTTGCTCATCACTAATAGATATACCTCCAAAACAGCCCTATTTTTAAGATACAGGGTGTAAAAAAAATTGTTTTTTAAATCGGATATTTTAATTTAAATAAAACTTGGTACTGTTAAAACATTGATCAAAATAACCGTTTTAATGGTAAACGGTAAAGTTTATATAGTTAATTTTACAATTAGAGTACTTTTTATGTACTAAGTTCAAAATAAGTATTATATAATTCTTTATAAACAACAGTATAACACAGTTAAAAGATCTTTTTATGTACAATAACCATGTAATGTATAACTTCTTAAAAAATTAAATTTTATTGGCATACGAGTACAAAATATTTTGTACTTTATTATTTCTAATATGTATTGCTCGATGTACAAAAACTTTAATAACTAGCATACAAACATTTGTACATTTATCATTTCTAATATATATTGTTCGATATTGTGTATAAAACTAAAATAATATAATAAACTTTATAAATAATTAATTATCAATATTTTTTTACGATATAAACAAAACACCAACAAAGCCACATTATACTAAGGTCATATGCGACACTGTATTTGAGATTGGAAAAGAGACCGCCTGTATCTTAAGAGTCCATTTCCGCCGCGAAAATCGGATCCCATTTGGGGTTCGGGGCATAACGTTTTTCTCAAAAACGGTATAAGTTATCGATTATTTTAAAAAACTATATGAAAGCCAACACTTAGATCTAGGCTTCTGCTGTAATAGTTTTTTAAATTCGGATTTAGTTTTTAATATTTTCTTGAGTGAAAGTCACCCTAAAATCGGTTATGTTTAGATACTATTTTACGTTACAGCAGAGGCATAGATTATTTCCTTACCTTTAAAATAGTGTATAACTTATGTCATTTAAGTGAAAAATAGTTACCGAAAATGTTATCTCCTGTAGGTTTGCAATCGGAAACAACATCGCATCGATACACCGAATTTGGAAGAACCTAAATAAAATATAATATTTTTAATGCGGCTATACGAAAATTGTGGTAGTGGGAGTTTGTTAGTCTCCGCCCACCATCTCCGCGTCCTTTCGCCCAACCCCTAAGGTGCAGCGTATAGCGCACTCTTAAAAATGGGGCCGTTTTGACGTCCATAAAGTTGGCCTTGACAATCTAGCTTAATCAGGTTCCGAATAATTACGATGTTGTTGCTCAAGCATGTATCAAAAAAATGACGACAAAGCTAACTTCTTTTGGAAGTTTCCATTGACTTACAATTGTTTATGGTAAAAACCTGTGAAAACACGCCAGAAATTTAGTGCTATTTATGTGCTAATTAGTTTCCATTATCACGATTTTGTTGCTCAAACAGATACAGAAAAAATTACGTCAATGTTTACTTTTTATGGAAGTTTTGACTTACAATTTTTTACGGTGAAAACACGTGAGAAATTTGTTGCTATTTAGTTGCTAGATCAACAAGTAAATTAAATCTCCAAAAAGCTCCAAAATAGCAATAACTCAAATAAAAAAATATTTCTCCATGATAATTGCTGCTATAGTCAGTCCCAATATTCTCTTATAATCTTAAAAGTATTTTCTGATAAGATATTTAGAGCTCGAAAGTAAGCAAGCTTTTAAAAAGCCTAAAATTATAAATAACTTCGGTAAAAAAAGTAATTCTCCATGACTGTTGCTGCTATAGTCAGTCTCAAAAGCCTTTTACAGTCTTGAAAATGTTTGCTGATAAGATACTTAAAGCTCGACAGTATGGAAGCTTTCAAAAAGCTTCAAAATAATGTTAATTTAAAGCTATAATGCGTTCTGTGACAAAATTGTTGACGTAATAAATCCGGAATGTCTCCAATACTTTTAAAACATTAGCACCTAAGGCAAGTAGAGTCAGAAAAAAGCGTTCTAGCTGTGCTTACTCAGAAAAAAAATTACCTTAAAAAATTGTAAGTCAATGCTAACTTCCAGGAAAGTTAGCATTGTCGTATTTTTTGTATCTGTTTGAGCAACAAAATAGTGATTAGGGCAACTAATTAGCACAAGAAATTTCCCATTAGGAAACGGCATATTATGTGTTTTAAATCACCCTGTATATTAAAAATGTCTTTAATAACCATTCTTTTTAACTTAATTTTTTTAGCTGTAACGAAAAAAATAATCTTAAGGAATGCAATAGTAAACATATAATCGCAAATTATAAATAGAAATAAAGTGAGATTACATACGAATAGTTTGGGGTGTGGAGGAGAAAGAAAAGGATGTATGGTACACTTGTTTTCACGGTTGGACTGCCGAAATAATCAGTAGCGGAGTCATATGGCTTATTGTGTGTGATTTTTAAATGTTCTGTTTCTATGATTTATTTATGTAAAGAAATCAAGAAACACTAAACGGTTAAATAAAGAACAATATTGTATTATTAAAATTAAAGTAATCTTTAATAAACATATGTGTGTATACAAAGCACCATTATGCTTGTTTGTTTAAAAGTTTTATGGTTTTAAAAACCATAAAATCTAGGACTTCAGTTGTCTTTATTTGGTTATTGATACACAATGTTTTGGTTAGTGATGTATCTCTAACCGTTTTCAAGTGATAATTAATCAGAACTAACCAGTTATCACTTGAAAACGGGTGCAGATCATCACAACCGAACTAATGCCTCAATTAACAATAAAGACAATGGGTTTAAAGTTATTTGTAAATGTTTTTAAATTAACCGCAACTAAATAAATATATATATATATATATATATAAAATATATATATATATATATATATATATATATATATATATATATATATATATATATATATATATATATATATATATATATATATATATTACACTCATCAAAATTGTCTAGGGAACAAGAACAAATTTTCTTAAACTTTTTGGGTAGATTATATACTTTGAATATTTCTCTGACTTGTCAGAAGCCTTTCTTGTTGAGGGACTACCAACAAAAAATAAATTTATAAGAAGTTCGCAAAAAAACACGAAATGAAAATAAATCACTTTAAAAAGTATCACAAATTAAATTCTTGTTCTAGATAATTTTGATGTGTATATATTCGGCTTTGACTAAAGTATTTTTAGTCAAACCTAGTCTACGGTTTTTAGTAAACGTCAAGTAAAAAATCGTTTTATTACATCTAATTTAACCAAATTAGTTTTGTTTGACGAAATTCTTTAGTCAGAGGCGAAAACTTTTTTGTTCGGCTTGACCAGACTGTGTTATATATAGTATATATATATATATATAATATATATAATATATATATATATATATATATTATATATATATATATATATATATATATTTATATATATATATATAATTATATATATAATTAAAGGTACTAATTAGGGATATCGATCAGAGGGAGTTAATTAAAGGAAACATTTTGTTTAACGAGTTAGAAAATATTTATTTTCTTCCTCAGTCAACTACTGGAAAACAAAACATACAATAGCATTAATTTAGGTAACTCAACTAAATGCATTATTAATGGTAACATCAACAAAGCTGATTTTACATGAGGAACAGAGATCATTTAGCTTTTGAAAATTATAAAAACTAAATGATATCTGTTACAACACATTGCAAACTCAGCTGTTGTGATATACCAGATCAAAATACTGACTTTGAGTTGTAAGTATACCAAAATTGAAGAAGATAGCTTTGTTGTATGTTTTTGTTTTCCATATTGTATGAGGAAGAAAATAAAATATTTTCGAAAGTCATTGCAAATAAGAAGTGTTTCATTTTTAATTAATGCCCTCTTCTGAAACGATACATTAACGCAACCAAATTGTATTTTAACTGTTGGCCAGACTTCCTTCTCCTTATTTATATATATATATATATATATATATATATATATATATATATATATTATATATATATATATATATATATATATATATATATATATTATATATGTATATTTATTTTTAATTGTGCATACAAACGACTGTTGCAATTGCAATATGTCGAAAACGGTTTTAAACATTATTATAAAATTTTGGTGATGTAGTAGATGGGAAGACAAAGTTTACGTTATTATGACATTTGTTTCTCATTTTAAAGGGGGAAGTAACTTTGAAATTTTAAATAAAATGATATGTTTTTTATTTTAAAATACGAACCTACGTGGAAACCTAGGTTTGTGTGCAAAAAAAATTGCTTTGCTGGTTAAGAAGTACTTATGATTAAAGATAGTTCAATTGAGTTTAAAAATTAATCGAATATTTTAACTGGAGATGAGTTTCCATGGAAATTCGTAAGGCATTTTTAAAATTAGTTGGGATTTTAACGGGTTATTCATAAAAACGCTTTTTTAAACTCAATTAAAATATATATGACTATAATGCCTTATCCATTCTCCATCCATTTTAAACATACATTCCCAACTTAAGAGAGAAAATTGAACTAATAGGCAATAAGATTAACATTTTTACTCTATTAAAAAACCATAAGATCCTAAAAAAATAATAATAGTTTAAAAAAAAAAAACAAAAAATGTTCTTTATTAAATCCTTTGCAAATAAAATAAATTTTATATTGGTGAAACTCCGAGACCTCAACCTAAGCGCATAAAACATCCAACATATTATATTAAAAACTCATATTTCGACAAATTAAAGATATCTTAACATGCGTTTAATAATGATCACAAAATGAACTAACTGCATTTCTTTAATCTTTGTTAATTAAAATAATATGAAATTATTTTTGCTAATTTGGGAAACCTTAAAACCAAATATCTTGCAACTCCTCTTGCTTCCAAAACTTATAAATATACCTGTCCCAGCGAAGAGATCCAGTATCTTTTTGTGTCATTATATCATTAATGGCGGTAAGACAATCTTTACAGTATTTCCATATTTTGAAAAAAAAGATAATTGTAATTTTACTTACTATTATTTTAAATAGCTTTTATTTTTTTTAATTTTGTAAACGAAACGTTGATTGCATTTTATTTTTTAAATGATTTAAAAGGTACTTTTGATAAATATTCATTTAGCGAAAAAAACAACTATTTTTTGCAACTTTTTCTTTTTTCTTTTTTATAGACTTTTTCGAAATAAATATACAGAGTGGTTTAATAAACATACAAAAGCAGATTTCTTGTCCAAAAATAGGATAAAAACGTTATAAGACAGATCTCCAAAATTGCCTTATTTTTATGATACAGGGTGTGAAAGAAAATGTTTAGAATGGGGAAAATCCGGTTTTTTGATTTGAATTACACTTGATGCAATTAAAACATTGACCTAAATACACCTTTTATTAATAAATTTTTATATCTTTTAGGAACCAGTCTCGTAGCTTCGGGCAATTTTAGTCATTTTTGTAATGATTTTTTTGTCATACCTTTTTTGGTACTTACAATATTGATAATTTAAAACATAATACCTAGTTGTACATAAAACATGTACAAAAAAGTAAAATCTAAAATTACTCAATAGTAATTTTTACAAAAAATGTTTGAAGTGTCTACCCCTTGCACAAATACATGCATTTATTTTTTGTGTCATTAATTATTTGTAAAAATTAAAATTGTTATTATTTTTAAATATTACCCTTTTTGCCCCATCCTAGATTAAAATTGGAATATCTCGAAAGCCGTTTAACTTATCGAGTTTATTAAGGAATACCTTTGTTATACAAAACTAAGTCGAAAATAAAAATCAGGTCTCAAATTATTATAAATATTAATATAATTATGACAAAATAATTGTAAAAAAATAAAAAAATTGTCTAAAGCTACGCAAATGGTTCATAGTAATAACAAAAGTTTGTCACAAAAGAGGGTAATTCGGTCAATGTTTTAGCTATACCATGTTTTATTCAAATAAAAATAAAGGTAAAATCCCAATTATGAAAATGCTTTTTTCACACCCTGTATTTAAAAATGGGGCCCTTTTGGATCTGTGTTTATATGATATTTTTGTGGTATTTTGGACCCAGGAATCTCCCATCGGGTGATGCTAAATGTTTTTTGAAGCACCCTGTAATTGCCATTATTAAAAAAACTTCTCTTTATTACTTTTAATTCTGCCTTTTTTTAATTTTAATCTTTTAACTGATGAAGCTTAACCTAAAAAGTTCTAAGTTTAAATAAGATCAAGAATTTTCAAAAATTTCAATCAATTTTAATACCTTATTTTTATCCCCAATTGATCCCTTTCTTTCTTCCGACTTTGTCGTAATACTAAAAGTTTTTAAATTTATTTTATTATTAGAATCTAAAAGAACAAAACAATAAAAAAAAAAAACAATCAAAATTGATAAAAAGTCAACTTCAGTCTAGTAAGTTTATCTTGAGATACATTGAGAGTTAGATATATGTTTTACAAATATCTTTGGACGTTTTACGATATTGTTTTCTTGTGTTATGGTGTGGATAAAAGTTTACTGATTTTTTATGATACAGTGAGTTAAATAACGCCACGTTTTTTAAACTAATAAAAAACAATGCATTTACGACAATATTATGTGCGTTTCCCTAAATAAATACTTCTACTTAGAGTTGCCGCGAGACAGACGAGATAAAGCCTTGTCTCGTCTCGTCTCGAAATTTCGAGATAATATATTTCGAGACGAGACGAGGCAAGGGTCGAGACGAGACGAGACAAACGGTTGTCTCGTCTCGTCTCGTTTTGTCTCGTTTGTCTCGAGTTGTTTTGGTTTATTTCAATTAAATTAATTTCAATATACAGTGCATTAGTAATGTATAGGATAATTTCAATAAAAATTAGATCGGAAGTTTAATAAAATGCTTGAACCCGTCGATTTTTATTTTTACAAAATTGACTTCTGTCAAATATTTATATTTTTGTTTGGTTTCCAAGACGAACCATGGCTAACGCGACTTAACTTTGCCAAACTTTGGGTTGTATCCATGGCTAACTATGGCTTATAAGAACAGATTTTAAATTCAAATAACTTGCAACTCATTTATCCGAACATAGATAAGTTATATATATTTGAAAAGAGGAAGATTAGCAGAATTTGAATTTTGAATCATATACAGGGTGTTTCATTTAAAATAACGAAGTTGATAGTGATTTGTTAATTTTCCGATCATCATTTGTTTTTCTATCTTACATCATGAAAATCTTCATGAAAAATTCTGCAACTTTCATATAAACTATTTTTTTCTATCTATAAAAATAAAGATTTTAAAGGGGTGCGCAATTATACGGGAAAACCCTGTACATAAGTAAAATATTCAAAATAATTAAAAAATAATAAAACCACAAGGTGAAATTCTTTTTAAAGCAATTAATTTTAGTTTTTTTTTAACACCCTGTATTTCTGAAACGATGCATTTCTTGACCTATGTTTATAGAAACTTATTTTTGCAAGATCCAACTGCTGTCGAAGTTTGTAACACTAAATCTTAAACAACCTGTATAATTCTTAAGAACTAGAAATATATTGTTGGAGATTTATTACAGCTAGTTCACTTAAGTTTTAGGTCATTAAAATTTTTCGAGATGTCTCGTCTCGTCTCGAGCTTGTCTAGAAGGATTTTATCTCGTCTCGTGTCGTCTCGTCTCGAAATTCGAGACAAAATGCTGTCGAGACGAGACAAACTGGCTTAGAGACGAGACGAGACGAGACGAGACGTCTCGTATCTCGTGTCTCGCGGCAACCCTACTTCTACTAGAACATGTGGGTAGAAAAAAATAGCATAGGTTATACCATTAGTGCTCATATTTGATCGGATATTTTTTGCTTGATTCCAAATAGTACTTGCTTTTGAAAATTCAAAGGAGCCTGTTTTTACAAATTTGAGAAAGAGGTTAAATGAAATTTTCGTAACCTGGCAAAAACATTCGACTCCAAATCTGGAGACAAATGGTATTTGGTAAGAAAATTTCGCAAATAAATATGAATGTCAATCATGTATAAATTTTCCCATAAGACACGTTCAAAATCAAAAAAATTAAGGAAAATTTCAAGTTGCCTAGACAAAAAAACGATTTTAGTTATAGTTTTAATTATGTTGCATTAAACTGAAATTGTATGACAAAAAAAACCATTTTAATAGTATAATACTTCCATATTTCTCCATTCTAGAAATATTCTCTTTAAATACCGCTCGTGCATAAAAATTAACCAGATAATTTTCATTTAAGCTTGTTATACAAATTCCACTCGTTCTTAAAACTCGTGGAATTATAAATAACAAGCTTTCATGAAAATTATCGGTAATTTTTAAGCACTCGTGGTATTACCCCCGATTATTTCCTTCCTATTAATTTTGACCAATCGCTATCAAGAATTGGTATGTCAAATATAAATTTTAAGTGGAAAAATTACTTAGCAACTGTCAACTTAGCTGTCAGCAGTTTTTCCGGAAAAAAAATCGAAAAAATTTCATGCAAGTTTGACAAGTTGCCTTGTAAAAACAAACTTGATGGTTTCTATGCTGTGTTGCTATGTACCGTTACCAACAACAAAGATCACAAACGACGCTTACGAATTTAATAATTTTTCAACTGAAACTCAAAATGAATCGGTTTGGAAATGTTTCCGAAAGTAAAATTAATGCGGCTGTTGAAAATAGTGTTCCACAAATAACACAATTTATGGAATTTTGCCAAGCAAAAAATTACCAATTACTCTATCAAATTACAAAATCAAAAAATTAACAACGATATATAACCACTAAAATTTCTTTTGCTTTTCCAAAAAAATTAAAAGTTACATACATCTACTTTAAAATCACACTACAAAATATATTTCGACATTTAAGTCAAATTATGTATCCCTTGTTTCAGGAAGGATCAAGTAGAACACAGTCTTCAGCAAAACTGCACAAGGTGGTGCAAAAATCTGTGCGATAGCAAGTGGCTTGTTCCTAATTCAAAAAACCCTGAGTTTTGTGCGGTACGTTTGTACAAATCCCTGTTAAACAAACGAACGTCTAAAATAACGACAAATAGATTGTTTTTGACACCAGCATGACAATCCAATCGTAGCACTGGATGGTTTAAAACATTCCTGTTGGAAGAAATGAACTGTCAAAATGGACAAAAGACGCAGCCCAAAAAACAGGTATGAACACGACAGAAGTTAAAATATCTAACCATTCTATGCGATCAACTGCTGTTACTAATCTGGCAAAGGCCGGTGTAGGCGAGCAGCAACTCATCAAAATCACAGGCCATTCTAAAGCTGCGTCTATCCAACCGTATCTACAAATGGACAGTCAACATCATTCAAATATCATCACTGCCTTAAGAACCGTCCAAAATAATGTACCATCTACAAGCTTTGAAGCTCCCTTGAAAAGACAGAAAATAGACACTTCTTCGAGCCAACACCATCAATCGTTTGACACTCCTCACAGCAACATAGAGAATAGTGCTACTACAAACATAGTTAAAAACAATTTAACCGATATGGCTAACAATACTCCTGTAACCTACAATAATTGTAATTTTTATATTAATTGTAATTTAAAATGAGTTTGAATTAATTACCTTTCCTAGCTTGAAAGTTATATTGTTCTTATTAATTATTGTTCTTATTGTTTTAATAAAAAAAAGTTGTATTAAAATAAAACGTTTATTTAACTCAGAAAATTATCTTACCAAATATCCTCGTCCATCTAATTTTTCCTGTGGAAAAGTTGGAACACTCGTTTCTAAATAATCTGTTTTAACAAATAGCATTCGCGAAAGTGGAAAAATCCTCGTCTTCGACTCGGATTTTTAAAACCACTCTCGCTCATGCTATTTGTTAAAACAAATTACTTAGAAACTCGTTTTTCCGAATTTTTCCGGAAAAATTAAATGCACTAGGGATATAACCCCCGATAATATTGTTGCGAGTATTGTTGTGTGTTGTGACAGGTTAATCAACAATATAAAATACAACCGTTACTGGGGTAACGATTGACGACACGATTGACAGATCCGTAAAATTAACAATTTTTTTCGCCAGTTATATTTTTTCTTCTTCCTTTTTATCCGATTTTTGACATTTTAAATGGGGTTATTTATACATAAGTGGTATTGTCAATATAAAAAAATGTAATGTAATGGATTTTATGTATACAGTGATCACCATAATTGTCGATCCATATTGAAAACTCCTTTATTTCTTATTCCTTAAAAATTGTATTTTAGATAAAAATATCTGCTTATTCACAAACTCACAAAACACTGATCAAAGTTTGAATAATACATAGCGTATACGAAGCAGGTGCAAATTAACAAATATAGAATAAAAGGAAACTCCTTTATTTTTGACTTAGAACAAACATTTATTTGGAAAACTTATATAAAATACCACAATTTAAAAGCAGAACCGACTATTCAAATATTAAAATTTGATTCTTTTAATTGACATTTATTTTTGGAAAAAGTCACATTTTGCTATTTATAAAGCATTTAATTTTATGTAGATTACCCAAAAAACAAACGTAAAATTATGCTTCTTTTTGGATTAATTCAATCAACTATGAAAAAAATCGAATTTGATTTTAGATAAATATTCCACATCGTTTTCGTCTTCTTGTCTTTGCTTGAAACATTAAAAAGTATTTGCATTTTCTTGTTATTCTATTGAAATATTTAAAAATTAAATTAAACTTGTTAATTGGACTTATGGAGCTTAAAAAAAGTCGATAAAAGTTAAAAAACCCATTTTGGAATCAATCCGCACACAAAACGAAAACATTGACATGTCATTATTTTCCAGGTAAGCAAAGTTAAATAATTTATTAACTTTATTTAGTAGCCATAATTTAAAAAACCAGGTTTATTTTTATATATATATATATATATATATATATATATATATATATATATATATATATATATATATATATATATATATATATATATATATATATATATAATATAAATAATAAAATATATATATATATATATATATATATATATATATATATATATATATATATATGTTTTGTCTTTGACTCCTTTATGTGGGGATTACGGCCTTTGGTCTGTCCCCCTTAATCCTGTTTTCCCTTTTGGATGGATGTTTTTGTCGCCTGAGTGCATTTTGGATGATCTTTTCATTGTAATTGTTTTCTCTGAGCGCTATTGTGATTTTTTTTTATTTCTTTTTGTCTATTGTGGTTTTTCGTGAGGCGGATGGATCTTGGAAAGGGTTTTGCTACTGCTTGTATTTGGGTGGGTGGTGATGGGAATTGCAGTGCAGGTATCTATTTGTGGGGTTGGCTTTCTATAAACTGTGTATTCGAGTCTTCCTTGGGCTGCCTTGTTAGTAAGAGGTCTAGGAAGGGAAGTTTTCTTTCTTGTTCTATCTCAAAAGGGTAAACTGAATTCTATTGGATGTTGTTCAGAAAGCCGAGCCTTTCTAATTCGTCGGACCGTGAGAATATGATAAAGATGTCGTCAACATAACGTTTCCAAAACTTAGGCTTTTAGAGTGGCTTGCTTTAGAGCCTCTGTTTCAAAATACGCCAGTGCAGGTTGGCAATTACGGGGGATAAAGAAAACCCTGGGAGCTCCATCTGTTTGTTTTAGTACTGGTTGTTGAAAATAAAGAAAGGTTTTTTTTTTAGGCGGTGGTCGGACAGTTCTATAATATATGCTGGAAAGTTTTCATTTATGGCTATCGGGTTTCAAGGGCTTCATTTATGGGATGCTCGGAAAAAAGGGATTTGCTCAAAAATTTGCTGGATTTTCATTTGGTTCTAAAAGGATGTCTTTTAGGAAGCTGATGGGGGTGTTCTGAGTTTTTGACGACGAGTCGGCGATTCGACTGTCGGTGCATGACACTGGCAAGATATTTTTCTGCTTTGGGGTTTGGTGACTCTCTGCGCTGACAATTGGCCTGTGGGACGTCTGGTTTGTGAATTTTTGGCAGGCCGCAGCGGGGCAACGGCTTGACTTTTCTCGTGGGATGGTCTTTTCTTTGACGTCGGGATCTAAATTGTGAGGGGTTGATTTTGGTTTTGGTTTGTTTTCTAGATAAGTTGTATATGTATATATATATATATATATATATATATATATATATATATATATATATATATATATATATATATATATATATATATATATATATATATATATATATATATATATATATATATATATATATATATATATATATATATATATATATATATATATATATATATATAATAAATATATATATATATATATATATATATATATATATATATATATATATATATATATATATATATATATATATATATATATATATATATATATATATATATATATATATATATATATATATATATATATATATATATATATATATTATTACCCCGTATACGCTGAAGTTTATTCAAACTTTGAACAGTGTTTAGTAAGTTTACGAACAAGCAGATATTTTGGTCAGGAATATTTTCTTAGAGAAATTTTTTGAGAAATAAGAAATAAAATAGTTTTCCATATGGATCGACAACTAAGGCGGTAATATATAAATGGGTATAATTCTAATAAATAAATAATTTTTAAAACGTGAAGTCCTTTATAAAGGTTAACGTCTTGGGTATTTTTTCCGTAAAAACATTAAATAATTTGAATTAAAATAAAAGAAGTAAGACATAAAAATGATTTTTTTAATGGGACGCCGTATTTAATGGTTACTTTTAAAAATAATTTTTTCAATAAGTTTTAATAAACAGGTTTTTAAATTAAGCTTTGGTAAACTAAAATTAATTTTGCTCATATGGAAAATTTGCGATTTAGATTATAAAAAACAGGATAAGAATTTTAAAGAAATATTGGCCCATTCTATTTTTTTTTAACGTACTATTTATTTTAATGTTTGGTGTTGGTGTTGGGGTAGTGTGTTGGACAATGACGTTTCTTAATGATATAATAATATAAAATAGTAAAAATTCATAAAAATGTAACGTCATAAGTAAACATTTCCTTTAATATCAACGTTATAACAACCAAGATATTTCTATTTGATAACTGAATGCCTTAGGATTCATTTTTACCTTTTAAAGATTAAGTTAAATGAGAAGTTTCTCTGAAAAATCCATTTTTATTATTATATTTTATTTTTCTTGCTATGACATTTAACTCTGATAAATTGCCGTCACTATCTGGAGAAGTTTACTAAAGTGAGATTTGATTCTTGTTGTGAAAAAGTACTAATAATAATGAATTACAATTCTTACTAACAAGTTACCTTTTGTAAAAACGACGAAGAAAATAATCCCCACTAGCATTTTTGGACCAACCATTTTTGCACCTCAATCACCAGTCAAAAATATTTTCTATAATACATTATAGTATCAACCGCACTTTAAGAATACCAAAACTACCACTATAAAAATCACTCTTGTCAAAATTGTTTTTAATTTGTTTTTTTTAAAGGTAACACCTGATAAACCGTGAAGAAACACAAAAAAAGTTCTAAAAATGCAGCAATTTTGTTCACTTCAATCCAGTAACAAATTTAGTGTTTTTATGTAACTATATTAGGAGAAAGTTTTGCGCTGTGAATGTCAAATTGCGCGCTCAAAATTACGTAGTTTAGTAAGGGAAAGTCAAAGAGATCAAATTTTTAGCGCCTAATTTTTATCTAAATTTTTTTTTAAGGAAAACAATCCACATCAATAATGCATTTTTCAAAAACAAAACTTTTCAAAAACTTTAGAAACTCGTCGCAAAGCTCCTGCGTGCGATCTCCCGTAAAGAGGAACCAGTAAGCAAGTCGCGTTCTTCGGCAAAGCGCGGCTACGGACTGAAAATTTAGTAGTGAGAAAAGCGCTCGAGCCCGTGTTTTTGATTTTTGGGGTGTGCGCAAAAGGGATGTTTTATTATTTGGTGGATGATTAATGTGGTAGGTATTAATTAAAAAAATAGGTACTAGATATGAATTAAAAAAGAAAAAGTGTTAAAGTGTTAGATATAAATTTTTAAAAAAGTGTTAAAAAATTTAAATAATTTAAGTGCTTTGTTGTCATATAAGAGTACCCAAGTAACACAAGATGATTCTTTATATCATTTTCTTCTTTATAATAGTTTTATAAAGGCGTGCAAAGACCTTTAATATATTTATAAAAGTGTTAGTTTACACTTTATTACACAATAGTTTTTTAAGCAATATGGCTCTTTAATATAGTTGTAAAAACTATTTTAAAGCTAATTAATATATCTTTTATATATTTGCTTTAATAAGCCTTTATAAAAGTGACAACCACAGCTGTTAGAGAGTTTTCAGCGTTTTATCTGCATAATTGTTTTATAAGCTACTATATAAAGCACAAATAAAACCATTAAAACCTCAATTATGCCATTAATTTAAACCTTTTTGTAAAACCCTTATAAAGTAATTTGCGTATGTTTATCCCAATGCTTTATAATTAACGCCATTATAAAGGTTCTTTTTAAATGCTTTGTTGATGTGTGTTTTATACTCATAACTTTCTAAGAAAACATGCTTTATTGCTGAGATATTGTAGTTATTTAAAAGGTTTTTTAAAGTAATCAGCAACGAAATAAAATTGCTATAAAACAGGCATTCCCAGCGGCAATAAGTCATTCGGCTATTTTGTCGTGTGTTTTCTAAGCTAAGCTAAACTTATTGACATTGACGATGACGAGAAACGGGAAAACTGGCTATTGAAATTAGAAAATAAAATCTTAAACTATGATGTGTCATTAGAAGAAGTCGGTACACCTACTGAAAGTAAAAAAAATATATTTTTTATTGAAGAGATACGAAAATAGGCCACGATGTTTCAGGTTAGCTATATATTCTTAAAGCACTTAATAGCTATATTAAATAACAGGCTACCAAACATTTTACTGGCAGATTAGCGGACACTACTTACCGCACTACACGCAAAGTATTCGTTGCCGGTCTTTTGGGAGTTACTAGAGATTCACGTCAGCCGTATCAGCGATGAGATTGCAGTTCGCACAGGCTATTTAGATAAGAAAAATGTATAATGAATTTTTTAAGACAATTAAGCCGAAACGACAAAAACGTTATATCTACAGAAATAGTTAAAATTATTAGATAAGGAGGTACTGCGTGGAATACATCTTGAAATAAATAAAGGCACATCAAACGTGCAAATAGCCACTGACTGTTTAATAACGCCATAGTGTGTTGTAGCACCCTTGTAGAGCCAAAAGAGGTATAACAACGCGATTAGCGCCCTCTGTACATTATTCGAAGTTCTAGAGGGTCGCACTAATTCTTTTATAAAGCTGTTATAAAGCAAACCCATAAAAAATAGCTTTTTTAAGGTCGTTTAATGGAATATTTCGCAACCATTTCCATTCTGACCGGTTTGCACGTCGCCATTTAATTTTTCTTAGGATGCATTAGGGCCGCCATTGTTGCATAAAACAATTAAATTGCGTATTATTCCTTTCATGTGTAGCTAGTTTGTGTTTTAATAATTTTTTCGGAATTAAAGTACGGAAATTTAACATCTAGTAACATTTTAAAGGTTAAAAATAAAAAAAAGCATAAACAATAAATTTTTGATATATATTTTTTTCAATCCAATTTTTAATTATTTTCAAGGCGCTTTGATGAATTTAAAGCTAGAACTATACATTTTATCAGAAAAAAATCCATCGCAAGTGAATCTTACATTCTGCATATGCGAAACTTTCCTAAAATGAGTTATTTATTTTAGGTGTAATATATATGTATATCGTAGATCAGTCTGCTTTTGTTTCCAGTCGTGTTCAATAATATAAGATTATGAAACAACCATAAAATACCTTTTAAAAAACAAATTCTTTCCAAGTTTACTTATGCAACTGAAATAAAGTATTTATTCAGCAAATTGCTGTTAGCTTGCTGCCGGCTGGTGAAAAATGCGCATGACTGACAAGCTGTTTAATCGAATATGTAGCTATGTAGTGACATTGTTAGAGTATTTATAAAGTACTCATATATCCGTTTTATTACTGATGAATTTCATACCATAATAAACCTTATTTATAATGGCAAATTATAACGCTTTAATAAATAAGCTGTATAAAGTGCGCCTATTTTGGGTATATAAGCACTATGTTAGGTTTGAGAGAACGTTGTATAGAACAAATAATAAAACATTGGGCTGGATAATTTAGTGATGTAGCGGTTCTCTCAGCTTTTAAGAAGCAAGTTGTGTTACTTGGGTATACAGCTTTTTGACAAAGCAGAATAATAATAAATTATATAATAATACAAGGAAAAAAAGCAATATAATGGTTCAATGCAATAAATTTATTCTAAATTGTTATTTAAATGTTTAAACAATACATAATAAGCCTTTCCTAACAATAAGTTTTTGACTGACAATTTGAATTTATTAAAACTATTTATATTTAATAACTAGCAGATGAATAATTAAACATTTTTTTTTCTTGGTTATAAATTAAAGATTTTTTGTTAAAGTAGAAAACAAATTTAAAAGATAAAGTTGAGAATTTTGTCAAGTATTGAGCGAAGAATGTTTATATTACTAAACCAATATTTTTTGTAAATTAAAGATATTGTTTCAAAAATATAAGTAGAAGTAAGTGTTAAAATTCCTTTTGATATTTTTCAATTCAAGCCCACAAAAAGTTTCTTCAAAACCCCAGTCCCGAAAATCGACAGGCTAGCATCGAAGCGAGAAATCAGTATAATCAGACTATCTCAGAAGCAAAAGACCGTTTTAACAATCGAATAAAAGATAAAGTTCTCTCTTGCTCAAATGGCAGTAAAGCTTTCTGGTCCTTTGCCAAAAATATTAGTCAGAACTTTTGCACAAATTCTTTTCCACCCCTAATCTCTGAAGATGGAATTGTCTCTACCTCCAAAGGAAAAGCCGAACTATTTGCCAAACAATTTGCTGCCAATCTACGCTTTATTCTCCTATTAATCTTCCCCTTCCAACAGTTGTCCCTGTTTCTCATAAAATGTCCGATATAATTTTTTAAAGTTTAACAGATCAAGCGTATTCTTTCTTCTCTTAATACTAAAAAATCGTCTGGGCTAGATGGCATACCAGCAATCGTCTCAAAAAAATGTGCTCCCGAGCTTGCACCCATCTTAACTCGTCTCTTTCGAATCTCTTACGACACGGGCATTTTCCCGGAGAGTTGGAAAGCTGCACGTGTGCAACCTGTCCCCAAAAAAGGATCCAAAAGTCTCCCTTCCAACTATAGACCTATATCTCTTCTTTCAGTTGTTTGCAAAGTAATGGAAAAATTTCATTAATTCCCAAATCTTAAAGTATCTGGAAAAACATAAGATCTTACATGATAGACAATATGGATTTCGCCACAGTAGATCCACAGCTGATCTTCTTTCTCTGTCTCACACAACTGGAACAAGTCCCTTGAGTTTCTTGGTGAATCCCAGATCGTTGTTCTTGACATATCCAAAGCTTTCGATCAGGTCTGGCATGATGGGCTTCTTAACAAACTTCCTTCTTACGGTCTTCCACCTAAGCTTTGCTCTTGGCTTTCCAGTTTCCTTTCTAATCGACGTATATCAGTTAGTGTAGATGGTCATTCCTCCAGCTTCTACCAAATTAATGCTGGGGTGCCCCAGGGCTCAGTGCTGGCACCCACGCTGTTTCTTCTACACATTAACGATCTTCTCTCTTCCACATCAATCCCATTCATAGTTTTGCTGACGATAGTACCCTTCACTCTAGTATTCAATTTCTTAAGCCACCGTGTAATCCTGATTTCGAAAACAAGCGCAGGTCAATGCAGATATCTCTTTCACAAGACCTCAAACTTATCTTGGATTGGGGCGCTAAAAATCTTGTTCAGTTTAATGCCTTCGAAAACACAGTCATGTTCGCTGTCGCGAAAAAAAGTCTGCAAATGCTCATCCCTTACATATGAGCGGCCAAGTTCTGCAGAACAAAGAGTCGTTAATCTTGTCGGCGTTACTTTTGAGAATAACCTCAACTGGCACAAACACATTTTAACCATAGCTTGGCAGCTTCAAAAGATTGGATTTCTCTTCCGAGCCAGAAAATATTTCTCTTCTTCTAATCTGTACACTCTGTATGTATCCCAAATCAGACCCTCTTTAGAATATTGTTCTCATGTCTGGGGAATGGCGTCCCCTACAACACTTAGCATTCTGGACTCCATTCAAAGAAGAGCCGTTCGTCTTATTAATGATTCAACGCTCACAGAAAGGCTTCCTCTTCTTGCCCACCGTCGAGCTGTAGGGGATCTGTCGCTCTTCTATAGGTATTTTCACGGCTTCTGCTCGGAGGAGTTGGCCAGTATAATTCCTTCTCTGGCAGCTCCCAACAGAGCAACACGTAGTGCAACTTTTATGCATCCTTTTACAGTTCAGTTGGAGAGGCCCCGAACTTCCCGCTTTCTTCGTTCCTTCATCCCTAGAGTGTCAACACTATGGAACCTGCTGCCCGCAGAAGTTTTTCCTTCTCCTCCCAATCTTCAAAAATTTAAGTCCCGTGTGAACAAACTCCCTCTCACCACACTGAAGACACCCACGGTACGTTAGTACTTAGGCATCAGCCTTCGTGGACTGTCCCAAGATAAAAAAAAATATATATTAATAACGGTTTACATGAGTCTTTGGACTTATCTTTACTAATCTTTACTAATATATCGAATTAAATGAATACTGAATATAACAAAGACTGATTAGAGACTTCCCAAAAACGAATGCTATACTTATAATCAATTCAATTAAAGCAAAATAATTAGTTTTCATCGGGAGGATTTATTGGGACTCCCAGAAAAATGTGGCTGTACATCGGCAAAGTTGCGGAAACAGCTTTATCAGATATGATAGTTAAATGGATTAAAAGCAAAGGACATCTATCTATCGATGATTTCTCTGTTGAAGAATTACAAACAAAAGGTAGATCCAAAGCATTTAAGATTGGAATTTTGCAGAAATATTATGATAGGATTGTGTCTTCTGATTTCTGGCCAACCGATGTAGTATTTAGAAGATTCAATATGAGAAAGTCTTTCGCTAATCAAAATCAGGAAAGAGACACATCAAATTTTCCAATACCCGGGGAATCACAAATACAAAAATAAAGGTTTATTATCAGAACATTAGAGGCTTACGGACTAAATTAGTTGACTTTGCGATTAATGTCTCACCATGTCATTATGATATAATTATGCTTACAGAGACATGGTTAACACCAGAATTCCATGACTCAGAATTGGCCTGTGATAATTACTATATTTTTAGAAATGACCGTGACTGTGAAACAACGGGAAGGTCACGTGGCGGAGGCGTACTCATTGCTGTCTCTAAGAAGTATTCTGTTGAAAGGCTGGAAGTTCACTGTCATAATAATAAACGATTTGAAGAACTTTGGGTGTTATTAACTCTGAATTTAAAAGAGTGTTATTGTGTGCTGTTTATTTCCACCATATTGTACTATCGATGATTATCGGAATCACTGCTCCTCAATCGAGGAACTCTCAAGTTTATTTGATAAGGATTTGATTTACATACTTGATGATTACAATCTTCCTGGAAACAGCTGGGAAATTGATGAAGACCTGGGTTTTTATAGAGAGAACCAAGATAAACCAACTGAACTTTTACTTAAAACTGCCTCGTTTTTAAACTTAACCCAAATAAATAAGGTACCTAATGTAAATAAAGTATTTCTTGATCTGGTGTTTTTCAATAATTGTACTACTATAATAAATTGTGTAGATTTTCCTTTATCTTCTTGTGATAAACATCATCCTGCACTTTTTTTAATCTTGATATTTGTAATACTTCTGTACCTTTATCTTTTGAAAATTTTATTTTTGATTTTAAAAACTGTGATTTCAATGCTATTAACAATTTTTTGATTATTGTTTTATGGAATGATATTTTTAACTGTAATGTGAATACTGCTGTGACTAGATTTTATGATATTTTAAATATATGTATAGAGAGATTTGTGCCTAAGATGGTGTACAGATAAATTAAAAGATAATATTTTCTTGAAAAAAAAGCTCATAAGAGTTATAAACTAATTAAAACATATAAGAGTTATATTATATTTAGTAATTTGAGAAATGTTTGTAAGGCTCAAGCTCAGCAATGCTATAAGGATTATATAAACAGTGTTGAACAAAATATTAATGTTAATCCTAAATACTTTTGGAACTATATATGCCAAAAAAATAAAGATCAAGATATGCCTAATGTTATGAGTTTGGGTGATTCTGTCAGCTCGGATGGCGGTGTAGTGGCGGATTTGTTTGCTACTCACTTTGCCGCTATGTATGTTGATACTCCATCTAAAAATGATCAATATTAAGAACCTGTTTAACCTTGCTTATCTGTTCAATGATCAAGTATTAACGTATCTAGTTATTTTATAGACTTTCCCACTGTTTTTGAAAGATTGGTAGGAATTAACCTAAGTGTGGGTCCGGGACTGGATGGCCTAACAGCCTTATTTCTTAGAAGCACTGCCTATTATATGACAAGACCTTTGTGGTTACTTTTTAATAAGTCATTTACAGCAAGTGTTTTTCCTGATTTATGGAAACTATCCTATATAACGCCAGTCTTCAAAAATACTGGTAAACGTAGTCAGGTTGAAAATTATAAGCCGATTTCTAAGATTTCTTTAATTCCAAAAATGTTTGAGTCTATCATTGCGGACTTTTTTAAGAGTACATTTAAGAATACAATTATAATTAACCAGCAGGGTTTTCATGAGGGACGATCTGCAACTTCTAACTTACTTGTGTATCATGACTACATTGTCGGGGCCTTGGAGGAGGGATGTATTGTGGATTCTATCTACACAGACTTTTCCAAGGCTTTCGACAGTGTAGATCATGATATTCTAATAAAAAGCTTTATCATATGGGAGTTCATGGTGTCTTTCTGGAATGGATCAGATCATATCTGAGGAGAAGAGAGCAAATTGTTAAGCCAAATAATCATCTATCTAGAATTATCACAGTTACTTCAGGTGTTCCTCCAGGAGCTCACCTTGCTCCAATACTGTTTAATCTCTTTATTAATGATGTATCTGATTGCTTTCACTATTCTGAATTTGCCCTTTATGCGGATGACCTTAAGATTTATAAAGCCAATTCGTGTCCTGATCATTATGCGTTATTTCAACAAGACTTAGATTGTTTCCATACTTGGTGCATCCAAAACAGGTTAAAATTAAATGTCCGGAAATGTAAATATATTCAGTTTGGCAGATGTATGGGTATGGCGCCCACTGAGTTTTCTCTTGATGGTAGGGCTATTGATAAGGTACATATAATCTGGGTGTACTGTTCGACAGTAACCTATCTTTTGTACATCATATTCAGGCCTGTTGCAGTAAGGCACTAAGAATGGTTGGTTTTGTTAAAAGAAATACCAAGGATTTTAAAAACATTTTTACTATAAGGACTCTCTATGTTTCTCTGGTCAGGCCACATTTGGAGTATTGCACTGCTGTTTGGTCGCCTTTCTATCAAACACATATCGACAAGATTGAGTCAATTCAGAGAAAATGTCTTAGGTATGTTGCATATAAAAGTGGCATACCATCTTCAGAGATTGATTTTACCGCTCTACAAAGCAATTTAAATATTGACAGTTTTGCCTCAAGAAGGAGGAAAACTGATATCATGACTGCCCACAGAGTTCTTCATATTTTAGTTAAAATTGCCCACAAATTCTGTCTCAACTGAACCTCCATTTTCCCCAAAAAAGCCCCCAAAAAACAAAAAATTTTTCAATATTAAAACCCCAAAAAGAACAAATTATGGACAGAATAGGGCGATTGATAGAATCATGAGAAATTCAAATGCCCCAAATAAAAGATCTGTTTCATGTATCTGAAAAACTCTCTTAGAAACCATTTTAAAAGGATCATTAATGTTCTTTTAAATTTTTTAAAAATTTTTTTAAGAAACTGATTGTGATAATGTATTATTATGTGATTATGATATGTACAATTTTTTTTATATTTTTTTTTTCCTTTGTAAAGATTGGGCAATGCCCGTGAAATAAAAAATTTAAAAAACCCTTAAATTTCCCCTTTAAAATTTATAAAGAGTTCTCTGGAAGCATAACACTTATATGCAAGTTTACCACATAATTTCAGTCCATGGAGAGGATTATTTCATTTCATTATTGAAAAATATGTTATTAATTACACATTTAAATGTTAAGATATTAGTTTTAGTGACACAGAGTTTCCCATAAATGACTTCCTATTTTAATTGCTCAGTAAAATTGTTAAAACCTAATAAAACTAACATTTCATTACACCTAATTACAATTCACTGTTTGGGATTTACTATAACGTACCACTTATCCAAACTTTTAAAAATTACGTCTTTTAAGTAAGTGCCATTAGCTTCAATGCACTTTGCAAGATTTGACAAGAAATAATTCGATGACACGATGAAGGAAAACCTGATATATTCTACGGACCTTTTCAGGAATTCGGACTTTAAGATCTTGGATGTTTTCTGGACGAGTTGCCAAAACCTTTGACTTTAAATACCTCACAGAAAAAACTGGTGCAGTTTAGTCGGGGCCTTAAATGCCATTTAAATCCCCAAATAGTGAAATGAGTCGGCCATTACGTACCTCGCAGAACTCTTTTGAGTTTTTAGCGGTATGTACTGCTTCATCTTCTTCTATTAAAACTCTTTAATTTTCAGGCATTTTTTAAAACCTTGAAGCTTTATTAGAAAAATTAACTTTACAAAAATCAATTTTCCTAGTTTTGTAAGGTTCTCAAAAAATAAAGACCATAGAAGATAATAATATAAAAAAACGTACTGACTTATCTCATATTGAATGTTTTTTAATATCAAATTATGTAGTCTATTATGGAGAGCCCTGTATTAAGAGCAAACCAGAGTTACACGATGATTTGATTTTTAAAATATTTATTTTAATTTCATCATATAGAATTTGTAGTTTTGTTATGCCATAAAATAGTAGAAATCCAATGGTACCACTAGTTTGTGGTCTTGACCGTAGTTTTAAGATTATATCCATATCAACTTTGTTTTTTCAAAAAGAAAACCCTTTTTTCCCTTTAGAATCTTAAACTAGGTACAAAAGGGGGTGCTTTATACGAACATTGTTTTAATTCGATTTCAATTCCAAAGGCATTTAGCGAAGAATTCTTTTTTTTTATTATACAGTGCTTTCATTTCAAAACGAACCCCTAAATATCTTTAAAAAAAAAAAAAACTCAAAAAAAATAAAAAAAACACGTCGATTTTAGATATGGGGAAGTTTAATTTCGTATTTGATAAAAATTTTATCGGTCGCCTCCCAACCTCCAGTTAACCTCACTTTGATAATTTAAATGGAACCCCCATAGTGTGACACATCATTTTTAAGCGGCATGAAATTTGCTATCCAACAATACTAAAAACTTTAAATCGATGGACGTAAAAAACGACTTAGAAGTAAAAATGTGTGTTAATTAGTTTATCGTGTTCAAATAATTTTTTTATCAAATGTTTAAAATGTGCCCGTTATTGGTGAGACAAGCTTGTTTTGAAATTCCTCCAACTATTTTTGGGGTGCATTCATTCCAATTATTATTTTTTGTGTTACCTGCTACAGCAAAACACTGCAATAGCACAAGTTTTTAAGACGTTTAGGAACCAGTTAAATATTCTGTTAGGATTGTCATTTTGACATCGTTAGTTTTAAAATTAAAATCTTGATTTTAAAATGGTGTATACTCTAGAAGAGGAGAATAGAAATAATTTTCCTATATGGGGCTGAAGATCGATGCGCGCGTAGAACCGCCAGGGTATTCAATGAGAGGCATCAAAATAAAACGTGGGGCATAAATAGAATGGAATTGGTGCGTAAGTTTGAAGAAACTGGATCTGTATGCAAAAAAGAAAAGTACTAATGAAAGGGTTTTAGACGAAGCACGCCAGGTGGAGGTACTAGGACAGTTCGCAATAGATCCGACGTTGTCTATTCCAAAATTTCTAAGCTGACCAATATTTCTACGGGTTCCGTGCAAAAATTTTTGAAAAAGAATAAGTTTTTTCCATACAAAATACAAATTCTTCATGAACTCAACGAAGACGATTATGATAGAAGAAAAATTTTGCGAATAATGTGCCAGCAATTGACGAAGACCCTCATTTGATCAAAAATATCTGCTTTCTGACGAATCAACTTTCTTCTTAAATGGAATTCAATAGACATAACTGCAGATATTGGGATAATGAAAATCCCCACTATTTCAGGAAGGACATCTCAATTTCCAGAGAAGATCAACGTTTGGGCGGTATTTATGGAAACGAAATTATCGGGCCATTCTTTCTGGAAGAAAATTTAAGGCAACTGTATCTGAACCTTTTGGAAAATGCGATATACCCTTCTATCGTCCAATCTTTGAAAATTGGTGGATGAAAATGGTGCTATGGAACTCAGTGAAAATAATTTGCATTTCCACAAGATGGAGCCCCTCCCACTATGCTTTAGCAGTTCAAGTGGCTAATGAACAGTTTCAGGCACATGGATAGGCAAAAGGGGGTGCCATCAAAATGGCCAGCACGGTCTCAGACAACTCCTCTAGACTTTTTCCCCTGGGGTTATTTAAAAATAAAGTGTACAAAACCCACCTGCAAATATTCAAGAACTTAAATGTAGAATTACCCCTTTTAGAATGCGAGGTATTACCAGACAAACTTTCGCCCCAAGAATTTCAAAACAGACTTTATTATTGTCTCGCCAATAACGGCGCACTTTTTGACATTTGATAAAATAAATTATTTGAACACGATAAACTAATTCCACACATTTTTACTTCTAAGTCGCTTCTACTTCCATCATTTAAAGTTTTTTAGTACTGTTGGATGGATATTCATGCCGCTTACAATGGTGTGTCACACTATGGGGGTTGCCTTTTTGACATATCAAAGTGAGGTTAAGTGGAGGTTGGGGAGGTGACCGATAAAATTTTATCAAATACGAAATTAAACTCCCCTGTATATCTAAATCGACGTGTTTCTTTGTTTTTGGTGAGTGTTTTTTTTAAGATATTTAGGGTGGTTCGTTTTGAAATGAAAGCACTGTATGATCAAAATAACAAGAACAACAGAAAATATATATTACTGAGATAAAATTAGTGTTTACTATTACTGTTTAAAGTTAGTGACCAAATTCCTAACGTTTTTTGTTGTTAAAATTGACTTTAAATATCGTGGTTATTTTTGGCAATTGTGATTTTTATTTATCAAACCGATCATCTTAATTTTGTTTAAATATGAAATATTTAACAGTAGCGAAAAAAGTTGAAATGATTTTTATTTATGGTGAATGTGGAAGAAGTGTAGCTGGTACCATAACATTGTATGCCGAGCGCTTTCCCAACAGAGCTACTCTGCCGCCGCCTCGTTTTATCGGGTTGTAAATAATATTACAGAAAATGAAAGTGTAAAGATAAAGAAAAAAACGCCAAGCAACTGTAATTGGTAAAAATAATGAAATTGCGGTGTTAGCAGCAGTATCAATAGATCTCCATGTATCCTCTCGAAGGCTTTCTGATGACGCTAGAATATTAAAGACAAGTGTTTTAAGAATACTAAATCGCTACAAATTCCACTCATCCTACATATCATTATACCAAGAACTACATGGAGTTGATTTCCAGAATATGGTGATATTTTGCGAATGGGCACGCGACCAAATGCAATTCAATGCAGATTTTTTTTCTTAACGTCTTGTTTTTCGATGAATCTGGTTTTGCCAATCATGGGTCGGTAAACAGGCACAATATGCACTATTGGAGTGTAAAAAAGCCGAGGTGGTTGCGTGCGGTTGAACATCAGCATCCTTGGACAGTAAATGTCTTCTAGTGCGGAATTATCGGAGACAAACTAATTGGCCCCTATTTTATCGATGCTACACTAGATGGACAAAAACGTCGTTTTCTTAATCAGGAATTATTAGCACTTCAGCTCATTATTCAAGAATAGCCCATGAATCATAAAATCGAGATTACAGAGATCGCTGGATTGGTAGGGGTGATTCAGCTACCTGGCCTGCCAGGTCACCAGATTTAATTCCAATAGATTTTTTTAGGGGGCACAATTAGGGTAAAGTGTACAAAGACGTTTCTACTACCCCGGAAAACATAATTTAACCTATTAGAAATGCTTTCTGAAATATCGACAAAGGGACTCTACGTCGATGTCATGAATTTTTCATAACGAGAACTGAAAAGTGCGTTGCAGTTTACGGTCACTATTTTAACCATTTACTAAAATACATATTTTTTTCTTTATTTTACTTGTTTAAATAAGTAGACGTACGCATTTTTTTCCAAACAGCTTATAAAAAAGGGTTAATAAAAATTATTAAAATTTTTTTAACAAAATAAAATTGTTATTTTTTCTATTAGTTTTAGACACAAAAATTAAAAAAAGGGATTCTTAAACTAATTTATGTAAATATCCGTCAAAAGGTCAAAAAGGTCACTGGTGTGAAAAAGAAATAGAATTGGTACCTGGATGATGGTGATGGATTACGAAAGTGACCAAATAAAATAATTGATAGAAGTCGATTAGAAAGGGAACTGGAAAATCAAGAACAAAGTTTATATTTGGATGAAAGATATTACCAATTATAATAATTTTAAATAATTTTAAACGATGTTAGCTCTACAATTCTTAAAAAAATAAATGATTTTTCCAACAAAATATTGGTTTGAGTATAATATATAAGGGGACGAACGTAGGATACAACGATTTACGACAGATTTTAATGGGATTTATATGGCAATTAATTCATGGAGATATTTGAAATAAACTTTTTTTACTAGCGTGTGGAAAGCAGCACTTTTCCGCACGCCATTTAGTTTGGAAAGTGTCACTTTTCCGCACTAGTGCGGAAAAGTAAACCCTTGCAAATTTTTCACTTAAACAGGTACTTAAAATGTTTTAATTCTGAAGTTTGACTTATACTAATTCTATTATTGGCATAGTATTTTTATTTGTACAAATTAGGTGTAAAATCAACGAAATATTAACTAAAAATTAATATTGTTTTATAAACATTGTTTCAAACATCCTGGTATGTATTAAACTTGCTTGTCAGATTTTTAGTTTTGACCGGTGCCGGTGTCCATATTATAAAAGATCAAAGTCATTAAAAGTCATCGATAATTAAAAGTGTCTAGTACATTCTGATCAGTATCGTCGATTTTGAATAAAAAACGTTTCCGATGTAGTCTTCTGACGAGGAATTACCTGAATCCATTTTTAAAGCAGCCGAAATAGCAAATTTAGATTTGTTGCGTCCAAGTCGAGGCACAGGTACGAGAAAGAATATACAGAATTTACAAGCTGGTGTGGCGAAAAAAAAATCAAAAGTATGAAAGAAGAAGTGGTAATTGTCTAGAAATGTGCCAACTCGATTTTGACCAAATTTGGCATACGGGGGTTTTGGGCACTGATCACGAATCTGAAAAAAATGTTTGGCGGAAACGGTTTGTTTTCGAGATATCCATCATCAAACTTGAAAGTCAAACTAACATCATTTAAACTATATTCCCCTTCCTTTGTTCACAATTCTTGATTTTTACACTAAAGTGGCCAAAATTTTTTTTAAACACCTTTTAAAAACTTTTTTTGTTTATTACACCTTTTTCTTCGTTAAATTGCCAAGTATCACTTTCAAACGGGGCGGCCATGTTGTATATATTGTATACCTGGTTGCAGCGTTTGAAAGTGAATTTTACAATTAAATGAAAAATAGGTATAAAATAAATATAAAAACAAGTTTTTAAAGGTGTTTAACTATTGTGTTCCAATTTAGTGTAAAAATCAAGAATTCTGTACAAAGAGGAGGAATAGTGTAAATGAGGTTAGTTTGATTTTCTATTTTGATGATGGATATCTCGAAAACAAACGTTTCCGCCAAAAGGTTTTCATAATTCGTGATCAGCGCCCAAAAAACCTTCGTATACCAAATTTGGTCAAAATCGAGTTGCAATTTCCCTTAAAAAGAAAATTTATGGCATATTTCGCGGAACTTGCTAAAACATGTAAACCCAATACCTTATGATCAAGGTATTCCATTTTAAAAAAGTGTCATTAGGATCGAAAAGAACATGGATTTAAGCAAATATTTCAAAGTTACATCATTTTTGAAGAAGCAAAATGTGGGATTTAGACCCAAGAAGGTCAAAATTTTCTCGAAAGATGAAATAGCAAAATTTATTAATGATGCTCCAAATGATGTCTATCTAGCGATGAAGGTAGCTACAATTTTCGGACTAGCTGGTGCGTGACGTCGAGAAGAATTGATGAAAATTAGCATTGATGATATTGACGATAAAGGGAATCTTTTAATTGTAAATATTCCAGACTCCAAAAAACATTCTAGCCGAAGTTTTGTCATTTCCGAGGAAACTGAAAATGGAAAATATCTAGCTTTGTATAGAAAGTATTCCAGTTTACGAAAGCCCGAACCACCACACAGAAGATTTTTTGTTAATAACAAAAAATTGGCTTGTACTGTCCAGTGCATAGGAATAAATACTTTTGGCAAGATACCCTCTGAAATAGCTGCCTATTTACGTCTTCCAAACCCAGAACTTTACACGGGACATGGCTTTCGCCATTCCTCAGCTACAATGTTAGCTAATTCTGGTGAAGGCATAACGAATATTAAAAGACTTGGAGGTTGGACGTCATCATCTGTTGCAGAAGTCTACCTAGAAAGCTCTACAAGTTTTAAGAAGGACTTATCAAACAAAATATTATCCCAAAATTCATCTACCTTTGAACACAGCAAAACGCACTCAAGGCCCATGGTATAGTCTTCTAGCAAGCAACAATGTGTCTCTGTTACCTGTAACGGCGACCGGTTCAATTGCACCTCAACGGCAATCTCCAACTCCGCAACTTACCCACAACAACTTGCCTCTGCGATTCATTTGCAAAATAATAATACGTAGTAATGGTAAAAATAAATATTATCTAATGGTTGTTTAGTTTGACTTTTTCCACACACTCGTAGAAAAAATGTTGTACCTAACACGTACGGAAAGTGTCTTTTCCACCCTTGACGGCTTACCCGAACTCCACTTCGTGTCGTTCGTGTAACTGCCGTCGCGTGCGGAAAAGTATCACTTTCCGCACTTGTTAGGTAAATAACTATTTTAGAAGAAAATGCGATATTTTTAGTATGATTTATGTTTTTATTATTAATTAAGAAGAAAATTAAGTTTTATTAAGTAACTTTTTAATGAATTAAATGTTATTTTACTCGTAAAGGTGGCATCGAAAATGTATGCATTCTGGAACTAAGTCAGCCTTTCAATCATTGAATACATTTCTTACAAGATTTTTTTTAAGTTATGACAATTTACTCATTTTTGTTAAAAATAAATAGTATATTACATACCCAGGTGGAAAGTGTTGCGGCTGCGCCTCGGTCTACTAATCTCTCGACAGAAATAAAACTTTCCACCGAGGTTTGTAACTATTTTATTTACAACCACTTTATTCATTTCCTATTATTTTAAATTGAAATTATGAAAATTGATCCGGTAATAATTTTATTAGGCGGCCGTGCTTCGCAATTTGTATCCTTGTCATGGTAACGGGTTGTCAAAATGTTATTACATACAGTGTAAGATAGAAAAAGAAGATTAAATTTGAATAATAATATGTTTTAATTTCGCAAATCCAAAAAAAAATTATCAGATGAGTTTGCTGCTACCCCACCAGAAATTCGAGAATATTTTTTATTATTAGAATGCGTACGTTCGTGTGTCACTATACCTTTTTTTGAAATATTAATATTCAATGAGTTATAAAAAAATACTTTCCAACCGGGAGGAAAGTGAGCACTACGGGTGGAAAGTAAAATTTAAAAACGCCCTTTTTCCCCTTTCAAAATGGTGAAATGTCATTATTACATGCATGGCTGTAAAAAAAACTTTTATTAAACCTGATGTAGGCCTCCTTTCGGGTTTTTAATTAGGGTACGTTTCTATCAGTGGGGACGACAAATATGTCAACCCTAAAAGTATCACTCGCAAACTGTGGAAAAATGTATCTAAGTGGTGAAACTTATTATATGTTGAATTAACAGTTAGGTATATAAATATGAATATTTTAATTTAGGTTAGACCAGGGGTCCCCTCTTTCAACCTTAGGGCCATACTGATTACTCAGAAAGTTCGGGCCAAAACCATATTACATTGTTGCCGGTGGTAAGAAGTGAAATAGTCCACAACGTTTAAAAAGGCTGCAAATCGGACTAAAGTCCAAAACAGCAACACTGCATATTATTAATTTTCCTCTCATTATCTGTAATATATGGTAGGAATATATAAGAAGGCTATGGCACAACCTAAATCAGTTCCTATGACACTGTTGTTAAATAAAATATTGCATACCTCCTTAAAACGTGTTTGTGCGTGTTTAAGTTTAAGACATCTTTATAACAGTATTTTGATTTAATTATTTGCTTTTGTGTGTGAATTAGTAGTAGGGGGAAAAGGAGCGAAAAATTGATAGTGGATGCAGAAAATTCAAAGATCAGTGGAACATTCAGTATTTCGTAATTGAGTCCAGTAACAAGGCGCTATGTTTGATTTGCAATGAAAGCATAGCCGTTCTCAAAGAATATAACATTAAACGTCATTATGAAACAAACATTTTCAAAATTACTTAAAATATACAGGAAGTTTCGGACAAAAAAAATCGAAGCTATGCAGCGCGGTTAAAATCCGCAAAAAAATCTTCATTTACAAAACTCAAAACTGAACAAGAGGTTTCAACTCGTGCCAGCATTCGTGTGGCTTTTAAAATTACAAAACGTGGAAAACCTTTCACCGATGGCGAAATGATCAAAGAATGCATAATTGCAGTAGCCGAAGAAATGTGCCCTGAAAAGGTAAATTTATTAAAAACTGTCAGTATGTCAGCAAACACTGTGGCTCGAAGGGTAAAAACATCGCTGAAAATATATCCTCTCAACTGTTCGACAAAAATGGACATTTTTGGTGGTTTTTTTTTGGCCTTGGATGAGTCAACGGATGTGTCAGATACTGCTCAGGTGTTGATTTATATTCAATTTGATAAAAACTATGAAGTGCACGAAGAACTTCTTGATATGTATAGTATTCATGGCACAACTACTGGTACAGATTATTTTAAAGGAGTTGAAATGGCCATTAATCAAAGAACCTTCGATGGAAAAACTTGAAATGTATTACAATTGATGGAGGAAAAACATGAGTGGGGAAGATAAAGGATGGTCGCTCTTGTTCAAAGGCTGTAGAAAATGACGGTGGTTCAAGACCATTAGTCTTACATTGTATCATTCATCAACAGTCTTTGTGCGGAAAATGTTTGGATATGTCTGACGTTCTGAAACCAGTCCTTTTCAACTGTTAATTTTTTCAGATCTTTTGGGCTGAATCCCCCGACAATTCCAAAAAATTTATTGAAGAGGTTTGGGGAACTGACTCCTTATCATACTGCCGTACGCTGACTTAGTTGTGGGAAAGTCCTTCAGCGCTTTTGAACTTGAGCAGTGATCGAAATTTTTTGAATGAAGTTAGCATTCTTAATTTGATTTGCAAAAAAATGTGAACGAACTGAATTTGTGATTGCAAGGGAAAACCAGCATCTTCCTGATTTTAACTAATATCAAATCATTCCCGAAGAAGTTGAGACTGTTTTAAAACACAACTACGAAGTAAATGTTTTTCATTTAAAACATGTGAAATATTCACCCACTACTGAGACTGAGTTTCCTATCGATTTTGCAAAAAACTTTGAGTGCTTTGAAGATAAATTTTGATACTCGTTTCTCGGACATTGATGCCATTGCGAATCAAATTAAGATTTTCAGTATCCTTTTGATACTGACTTGAAACCCTAGGGGAAATTCAAATGGGAAAAGTTGATCTACAATGCAGTGATATAATTAAAAACAAATATCAAAACTCATCTTTGTTGGAATTTTATAAGAGTCTTCCACTGACACAATTTGATAATTTATAAATTTTTGTTTTTTTCCCTTTTTTTTGGTACTACTTATTTGGTGAAAATTCCCAAAAATGAATACACAAAAAATGTTTACAATCGGGGTATTGATGACATCTTAAATCTCTTTTAATAATTGGTACAAGTAAATTATTCAAAACAAAAACTATTGTCAGTGGAAAATCTAAATTTAAATCTCATTAGTTTTTCATATGTCATTATGTTTGTTATAATTTTGTGATTTTTTAAAATGTATAAAATGTTATTGGTTCATTTAAAATTTGTTGAATATACTGAAAAAATTTTCTGCATATTATACATGTCTTTACTCATTACAATTATGTGTTTTTTTTCCAACTTATCACAAAACAATAAAAAACCCCTACAAGAATTTTTGAGTTAGCGGATTACCCCCCAAAACCATATCAATGTAGATGTCATATTTAATTATTCAACAAAAAATTAAAATCTTCGGAAAACAAAATTTTAAATTTGCTAAAAAAATTATTTTTCTCAAAGGAGTTTAAGTATCCCTAGCTCTCCGCGGGCCGGACAAAATCTGCCCGGGGGGGCCCCGGTTTCCCTCGGGCCCGTATTTTGGGCCCCCGGGTTAGACAAATAAGTGTTTGCCTCATCTATGCTGCATCTAAAATCTGCCATCTTATATAAAGTTAAAATTATACCCACGTCATCCAGGTGAGAAAAAACGTAAGCATAAATAAAAAATTAGATATTTTTGTCACTTAATATTAGGTTATAAGAATGATCGATAGAAGAATATATAAATTTTTAGTTAAAATATTTACTGTCGCGTGTAGAAATTAATAGTCTGTTATATTTTTTATACGTTTAGAAATAAACAAATAATAATTTAGGTTAGCAGTATGTTATAATTTTTACAATCGTCTATAAGATCTAAGATATTTATAGTATAAAGCTAAAAAACATGTACGACGCACTTCCATGACCCGTAGAAGAAATAAATAGTATATGTTTTTAGAATCGCATCAAACTTTACAAATGTTATTACTTATGAAAGTTTAAAAAAATTTATAAACATTATTAAAATATATTAAAAAGGTATTTTGAAAAATGTACTAATAGTTATTTGTGCAACCAGTTGGGAATCGCACTTTTTTCGTAACAAGCAGATTCGGAATGTAACTTATGGAAAATAGTTTGTGTGTGTATAAAGAAGGGGTTGTGGGATGTGTGCCTATTGTGAAAAGAGTAGAAAAATAAAAAGTGCGTATTTTCGTGCAAAACAGTCACCAAGATCGCCCCTACACATAATTATTTTACAATCGAGGTTAAAATCCACTTAAAATATAAACAATACTTGTATATCTTACAAAAGCAAACATTTTAAAAAGTGTTTCTATAAAAATTGGAGTTTCATTTCCTAAGAGACAAAACGTTAAGACACTCTTAAAAAACACCCTGTCAGTTATTTGAGTAAATTTAAAGTGGATTTTAACTTCAGTTGTGTAACAAATATGTGTAGAGACAATTTTGGAGACTGTTTTCCTGTGCACCACTTTAATAAAAAGCACTGAGGATGGCTTTTTAGCCGAAAGCGCTATGCCCGGATTTTGAAATATATAGTTTTGCACGATAATGTGCACTTTTTTTCCCTTTATGTATAATATAGTTCAAAAACTTAAATAAAATATCGAGCCATATATTTTTTTTTAAATCTTGGGACAGTCCACGAAGGCTAATGCCTAAGTACTAACGTACTGTGGGTGTCTTCAGTGGGGGAAGGGAGTTTGTTCACACGGGACTTAAATTTTTAAAGATTGGGAGGGGGAAGGAAAACTTTGCGGGCAGCAGGTTCCATAGTGTTCACTCTAGGGATGAAGAAACGAAAAAAAGCGGGAAGTTCGGGGCCTCTCTAACTGAACTGTAAAAGGATGCATAAAAGTTGCACTACGTGTTGCCCTGTTGGGAGCTGCCAGAGAAGGAATTATACTGGCCAACTCCTCTGTGCAGAAGCCGTGAAAATACCGTAAAAATAGAAGAGCGACAGATCCCCTACAGCTCGACGGTGGGCAAGAAGAGGAAGCCTGTCTGTGAGCGTTGGATCAAAAGAGAACGGCTCTTATTTAATGGAGTCCAGAATGGGTAAATGTTGGGGGGCCCAATCCCCAGACATGAGAAATTATTCTAAAGGGGTCCTCATTTTTGGATACATACAGAGTGTACAGATTGGAAGAAGAGAAATATTTTCTGACTCGGAAAGAAATCCAATCTTTTTGAAGCTGCCGAACTATGGATGTCATGTGTTTGTGCCAGTTGAGGTTATTCCCAAAAATAACGCCGACAAGATTAAACGAACTTTTTGTTCTGCAGAACTTGGCCGCTCATATGTAAGGGATGAGCATTTGCAGACTTTTTTCGCAACAGCGAACATGACTGTGTTTTCGAGGCATTAAACTGAACAAGATTTTTGGCGCCCCAATCTAAGATAAGTTTAAGGTCTTGTGATTACACGGTGGCTTAAGAAATTTTATACTAGAGTGGAGGGTACTATCGTCAGCATAACTATGAATGGGATTGATTGTGGAAGAGAGAAGATCGTTAATGTGTAGAAGAAACAACGTGGGTGCCAGCACTGAGCCCTGGGGCACCCCAGCATTAATTTGGTAGAAGCTGGAGGAATGACCATCTACAATAACTGATATACGTCGATTAGAAAGGAAACTGGAAAGCCAAGAGCAAAGCTTAGGTGGAAGACCGTAAGAAAGAAGTTTGTTAAGAAGCCCATCATGCCAGACCTGATCGAAAGCTTTGGATATGTCAAGAGCAACGATCTGAGATTCACCAAGAAACTCAAAGGACTTGTTTCAGTTGTGTGAGACAAAGGAAAGAAGATCAGCTGTGGATCTACTGTGACGGAATTCATATTGTCTATCATGTAAGATCTTATGTTTTTCCAGATACTTTAAGATTTGGGAATTAATGAATTTTCCATTACTTTGCAAACAACTGAAAGAAGAATAGATCTATAGTTAGAAGGAGACTTTTGGATCCTTTGGGGACAGGTTGCACACGTCAGCTTTCCAACTCTCGGGAAAATGCCCGTGTCGTAAGAGACTCGAAAGAGGCGAGTTAAGATGGGTGCAAGCTCGAAAGCACATTTTTTAAGACGATTGCTGGTATGCCATCCAGCCCAGACGATTTTTTAGTATTAAGGGAAGAAAGAATACGCTTGATCTGTTTGACTTTAAAAATTATATCGGACATTTTATGAGAAACAGGGACAACTGTTGGAAGAGGAAGATTAATAGGAGGATCAAGCGTAGAATTGGCAGAAAATTGTTTGGCAAATAGTTCGGCTTTTCCTTTGGAGGTAGAGACAATTCCATCTTCAGAGATTAGGGTTGGAAAAGAATTTGTGCAAAAGTTCTGACTAATATTTTTGGCAAAGGACCAGAAAGCTTTACTGCCATTTGAGCAAGAGAGAACTTTATCTTTTATTCGATTGTTAAAACGGTCTTTTGCTTCTGATTTCTCGCTTCGATGTTAGCCTGTCGATTTTCGGGACTGGGGTTTTGAAGAAACTTTTTGTGGGCTTGAATTTTTAAAAGTTTGGCTTTGTCACAGGATTTAGAAAACCACGGTTTGTGATCTGTAGTTATGGGGTTCTTTTTAGTGTGGGGAATATAGGTCTCAATGCCTAGTTGAATTGTTTCGGTAATTTGTTTACATATTTCGGAAGGATCGAAAGTAGAATACAGGTAGGATCCCAAGGGTAGCTGGCAAAGAAATCTCTTAGACCATCCCAGTCGGCCGAATTGTAGTGCCAGACGGTTCGTGGCAGCATGCTTTCAGTTGCCTCAAAATGAGTGGAGTAAGATACGGTGACCAAACCATGGTCATGGTGACCAAACCATGCCGAGTGTATCCATTGTGCCACTCATAGTTTAAATATAGTACTCAATGATGCAGTAAAAGAGGTTATAGAAAAGCAAAAAAAAATTTTGAAACTGTGCACAGAATTTTATATATTTAAGCAAAGTATTAAAAGATAAAATATTTTATCAAGTTATCTTATAATAAAGAAGGGGGATTTTTTACTTTGATAAGATTAAAAACATTAGATCCAATCAGATGGGCAGAGCGATTCGATGCCATTTTCGCTTTAAAAAATCGATTTATTAAAGTTCAAAAAACGTTAACAAAAACCATTTTAGTAGGTTCCAGTGAAGAAGGTTAAAAACCACAACTTTGTTATTTTACTGGTTTTCCATTGCAATATTTGAGAGTATCGGTATGAATTTGAAGATAGTGTAGCATAAAATGTTTTATCAACTCTAAATATCATAAAAGTCGTCAGGAAAGGTGAAACGTCATTTTAATAAAATTTTGGAAAATTAACGCTTCAAGATCCCAAAAGCTTTTTTAAAGTAAACGTATTCTATCGTGTATTAAACATCATTATTATTTTACTGAGTTCGCGTTTTATAGGAGTGAATAAAATTGGTTCTTATTTTGTGTTTTGCACCCTGATACTTTGCAAAACTTAAATGATACCGATTTATTTGTAAAAGCCATAAAATGTGTTTGCATTATACAAAAAAGACATAATTATTTCGTTTGCCAAAGAAATATTTAGTTTTCCATTCACCTTTAGACACGAAATAGAAAAGTCATCCTCTACTTGCTGATTCATCAATAATTAAGAATCATTTTATATATTCAAGCTTTCCCAGAGTATGCACTGTAATTATTTATTTTTAATCATTTTCCGACTACAGTTTTTGCAAAGTGACCAATTTCAAAATTAAAATTGATAAAATCATTCTTAAACAATTCTGTAAGACAAGAAAAATACACAACTTAATTATTCTATCTATGGCCCGAAATTTGAACTTTGATGATGTCATTTCAACTTTGTTAAAAAGAAACCCCAAAAAAGGAAATTTTAATGAATATTTTTTTACGTCAAATAAGCTTGTTATTTAAGTTTAATATGCTTTTAGGATTTAAAATGAGGTACCCATTAGAAAATCGACGGAAAAAGTAAACAACAGTGGTAATTTATTACAGAAAACTATAACGTTGGTAATGTTTATTTTGTAACATTTACACTAATAATTTTCCACGGGCCTTTACTTTATAGTTACGCCATTAAAGCACCTGTCAAGTTAGTTGCCAAATATTGAAATGCATCCCTAAAACAATTCAGGAAATGTTATGATTTCCACAAGCTAATAACAACCACACTGATAAATTTTAATTCTTCTATAGACGATCACTAACCCACTAAATTACGTCATATGTCTAAGAGAAACAGAAAACAATTTAATTTTCCTGTTTTCAAGAAATTTATAATAAACCAATATATCCTTAATTTTTCGATACTTCACCGGCTAGATAAACTTATTTTATTTTAACCTCAGGAGTTTGTAAAAAAATTTGGAACGGGTAGTTTTTTGGACACCCCATATATTAACTGTGACGGACGTCGCCATACATTTTGGCCCGAGAGTTCGATGACTAAAATAAATTGGTACATTCTTGTCCAGATGGCGAATGCGCCTCATGTTAGCTTTAAAGAGAAACAAAGTTTTAAAAGTATATTATGAGATGGTACAGGTCAGGTCAAATGATTTGGTCCCGCATTACCCGAAGATAAGAAAGAAAATGAGATATTTGACCGTCGGCCGCTCGCGTGCAAGTCATAATGGAAATCGCATTTTCATCTGTGAAAAATTTGAGTATTTTTGGGTGATTTTATACCAAATTCCTTTTAAACATAAGGCAGAATAAACTAATTTAAGCTCTAGTAATGAATGACATGCATTCAGCTATTGCATAAAGGGTCAAAATGATCGCTTGAAGATGAAAAAAACGGTGAATTTGAATCATTTGGAGTTGCATGCTAATAAAAAGAATTAAAGTTTTTGTCAAAATAATAGTCTAATAAAATTGGTAGCGCCACTCATTGGAGCAAGGGTGGAAAATTGCGGAAAAATTGTGTGCAAATTTTTAGCAACTCTTGGTGCTTTAAAAATGCATGCTATTTGATCAGTAATTATTAATTGCAGGGCAAACTGGTATGCATTCCAGAATGTTACAAAGTATAGCATGCCTTAAAAAGAAATAGAAAAAAATTGCAAATTTTTGTGACTTTGTTTTGCATGCCATTTTGTTATTTATTAAAAAGTATTATTTTTAGTTTACAATAGAATTTAAATGCACGTATCTTTTATTTTGGAAATAACCATTGGCGTACCATTTTTGTCTTTAAAAGTATTAAAGTCAGTATTCTTATGCACACCGCTATTAAAGCTAAAATTTTTATTAATTTTGAGATATATGCACCTTTATTGAATGTCACTACATACCAAATATCACTAAAATATATTAAAAAGTTTCTAAAATATTTTTTTCCTTAAATTTTATTACCCAGTATTTTTGTAATGAAACTTTTTTAACAACGGTTTAAAAACCACCTAAATTTTCCATGTAGAATAAAACCTCTTTTATAACTGATATATCAAGGGACACCCTGTATATAGTTTTACTCGAAATGAAAAGGTTTTATTTTTTATGTAAGCCTTTAATAATTGTTCTTCTTTTTATAATATTTTGCATTTTAATTGTACTTGACTTTGTCTTACATCCTTATTTGTCGTAAAAAATAAAGTGAGAGGGAAACAAGAAGCTAGTCCTCATTTTTATCACTTTTATGTGTTTAGTCAAATTTCTTTCATAAAATTTTACTTACAAGTGTAAAGGTACGTTTGGAAAAACGGCTTTTCTTATTGTTTACAAGCTTTTCTCTATGTTGCAATGTATGTTGTTCGGGTCAAATCTAAGCCACATAATTTTTATTCTCAACCGATTGAGCTGAAATATTACACGTTTAGGTTGAATGGCAATGCATGGTTACAGAGGTGGATTTACGCAAAGGCTGAGTAGGCTGAAGCCTAGGGCGGCAAATACTATGGGCGGCAAATTTACGATTAATTTTTAAAAAATTGTAATTGTAAATTTTAGTGATATAATTAATGATTTTGCAGTTTCAAAAAAAAATGTTACTATAGGGTTTTGCCTATAATTAAATAATAAATATTTTAAAAAGCAGACTTATTTGTTTTCTCATTTTAATTTTTATTTGTTTGTTTTAAAAAATTGTTATTTAATTTTTTGTATGATTCACTTTTGTTAAATTTGTTTATTAAATTTTTATAAGAATTATTAGTGAAGTTTACATTCTTTTAATGCAAAATTTTTCGTTTTTATATCCAAAAAATATTGACATATTCAGGCGGCAAAAATATATTAGCCCATGGGTGGCAAAATGTTTAATCCGGCCCTGCATGGTTAGCTTAGTGTCGTCATTCTACATCCAATATGGCGGAACGCCCAAGATGGCGGGCTAGTTATTTTTTATGCACCTCCATGATATGGGTATTAAAATATGAAAGGCTTTGCAAAGAAGAATACGAAAAATAAAATAACGTCACTCTAAATCCAGTATGCCGGACTTTCAACGACGGTAAACTATGTATTTTTTATGCACCTCCATGATATAAATATCAAGTGAAAGGGTTCAAGGGGATAAATCAAAACGGCGAAAAACAAGATGGACGCTATACCAATTTTTAAAATTAATAACTTGGCAAAGGATAAGCATAATTTGATGTTAAAGAGACTTACAAATATATCCAGCGAATCGCGAACTAAAAATAAATAGTAAAAAACATTTTTAAAAACAAGCTTTTATTTACATGCTCTAAAAAGAAGAAAATAAACTTAAAACTAAATCAAACCCATTAATTTATAACATTACACAAATTGTATGATACCAAAATTAGTCGCAAGATTTCCCTGTTAGTAGAACGCAAAACGTTAAAAAAGTCGCTTCCTTTTTAACTTTTTTTTAAGGTATAACCAGATGCGACCTTTACAGAATGATAGCTTAGGTCCTTGGGCATCTGAAATGCCCAATGACGACATTTTCTAGGAGGTCAGAGTTTTTTTTTATAACGGAAAATGTCATAAATCTGTCATAATTAATGTTTATTACTTTTGCACACATACCTCGCAAAATCTTCGTCACTACTTAAGATAATTGAGATTATCTTTTTTTAAATGATAGAGGAAATGTAAGCGAAGGTGACTGTAACAATTAATTATTTAAAAGAGGCTTTGATTTGTTGTAAACCCAAGACAAACTTGAACATTTACTTTTCTACATCACTTTTTAGAGTAATCGAGAAACTTTTTTGTTTTAAGGAATTTTGCCTTACTATCTACCTATGAAATGAAGCTAATATGGCAACAAAGTTTTTGAAAAAAGCCGCAGTATTCTAGGATAAATAACTTTGAAGTTATCGTTACCTAAATTTGAACAATTTTCCGTTCGCCATACGCTGCGCCGCGTCGCCTCGCGTCTCGCTAAACCGCCCGCTTTATTTCATTATCATTTTCAATGAAAACGAAAAGCCATCAACCTCTTGTTCCTCTTTGACAAGATGCAAACAGGAAACTGGATTTAATATTCGGAAAACTTGTCTTATTTTTAATAAATCAGGCAAAAAAAGACATATAGTTTTAACATCTGTACAGACTGGTAAGTAATTGCTAAAATAATTATTGGTAAGTTATTAGAAGTATCCGCAGCCGTTTTTTTTTTATATAGGGACTGGTAGAAATACGTATTTAAAAATTATGGCAGCTGCCAAAAACAGACATGATATAGAAATAATTTCTAAATTAGCAGGATACGAAGATCTTTTGCCTACGACGCGAAATATCATAAAAACTGTTATTGTGGGTACGTAAGCACTCGAAATATCACAGCTTGTCGAAATAAATTAGATGCTTCCACAACTCTAGAACCATTAAGAGACCGTAGCAGTCTAGATAGTAGAACTTCATCAGAATCAGAAAGAATTAGGATAGATTAGAATTAGGATTTTTGAATCATTTATTAATAAATATAGGTATCTAAGTTTCAAAGTTTTTTAATTGAATATTTATCTTTAATTTTTTTGTTCGTTCTACTGTTCGCTCTAAGCAATTAAGCTAATAAGCAATTAAGCTAATGAGCTACGTTATTTGAAAAAATCTTAACGTTTTTGAGTTTCTGTAAAAACATTTCTTCTAAAAAATTGCTTATAATATGATAAATACCTAAAAATATTTCAGTGAAAATTATAATCAGTCAAATATAAAGGAAAATATTCTCTCACATACATAAATAAAATAATGAAATAAAGCGGGCGGTTTAGCGAGACGCGAGGCGATGCGGCGCATCGTATGGTGAAAAAAATTGTTCAAATTTGGGTAACGATAACTTCAAAATTATTTATCTTGGAATACTGCGGATTTTCAAAAAACTTTGTTGCTATATTGGCTTCATTTCATACGCAGATAAAATTCCTTAAAACAAAAAAGTTTCTCGATTACTCTAAAAAGTAATGTAGAAAAGTAAATGTTCAAGTTTGTCTTGGGTTTACAAAAAAAAAACAAAGCCTCTTTTAAATAATTAATTGTTACAGTCATCTTCGCTTACATTTTATCCATCAAAAAAAATTTCAACTATCTTAATTAGTGACGGAAATATCGCTAGGTATGTGTGAAAAAGTAAGAAACCATAATTATGACAGATTTATGACATTTTGCGTTATAAAAAAAATCTGACCTACTAGAAAATGTCGTCATTGGCCATTTCAGATTGCCATGGACTTAAGCTATAATTCTGTAAAGGTCTCACCTAGTTATACCTAAAAAAAAGTCACATTTTTACGGCTTTTGCGGTCCACTATGTGTAGATAAACAAGAATACAGTATGTTACTTAATTCTGACATAAGTAATTTTAAGTAAAAAATCATATGTTTTTTGCAAAATAAGCAAATCTTTCGCCAAACTAAATGGTGTAATGTAATAAATTGATGGGTTTAATTTTATTTAACGTTTTTTTTTTCTTTTTAGAGCCTATAAATAAAAGCTTGTTTAAATACTTTTTTAACTATAAATTTATTTTTTATGGTTTACTATGTTTTCTGAGAATATCAATTTAAAGGAAAATTATTTGACGTTTTTCCAGAATAACTATATTTATATATTATTTTTTTTAATTATAATATATTTTTATATATTATTAAAAAAAATATTCTTTAATAATGTAAAAAAAAATATAAAAACTTTTTTAAAAAAAATACTACTTTTAAATATCTCTATTCTGGAGAAAAGCCAATTAATTTTTCCTTTAAATCAGCAAACTAGCTAAACGGGATTTAAAAAAATAATAATCACATTACTTATTAAGACAATTTATTTATTATACACAATAAATTCATCAAGTTCAATCAAACAAAATATACTGTAACAAAGTCTAATAAGAGAATAATTCAAAATATAAAAAATAACATACAAAGATAGAACTTTAGGTCTAATAGAAAATCTTTTAAAAAAATAAACATCTGTAGAGAGTGATATATTAAATTTTTAAAATATGCTATAATTATAACTATAATAATGACAGGTTCTTTTAAATTATTCCATAACAGTTTGGTAACTTACCGATAATCGCATGTCACATGACTATCGGAAGTTACCTACTTATTACCAGCGTGCGAGTAACCTGCTATAAATAATCAAGGTGTTACCTACATAAGTTAAACAGAAAAGTGTTTCATTTAGTATAGCCTTACCTAATTTACAGGGTGATTGTGGTGATAACCAGTAGTGTATACTAGGTGGGAGGGAGCAAGGTGGTCCAGCCCTTTCCCCACTTTTTTGGAAGAAAATTTAATTTTCTGTCCACATTATTTTATTAAATTTTTAAATTAAAGATTTCCCCCCTCCCCTTTTCTCTGTAGTCAATATACGCCACTGGTGATAACCACCCATTTTCTGTTTATTTATTAAAATAGAAAAAAAGTAAACACAAAAATTTTAGTGCATTTATTCATTCCATTTTACTCGGAATTAAAAGTCTCTGCACATTGCCAATTCACTGACCTGAGTTTCTGAGGGCATCATTGTTTTAGAATTTAAAATGCAGGCAGAATTTTATTTAATATATTGAACTTAAAAAACAAGAGAACAGATCATACCAAAAGTACTTATGTAAAATTAGGGCCAAGTTCCTATCCAAAAATCTTAGCCTCTGAGATCTAAAATTGGACCAGGTTCTTCTTTGACTGGGCAAGTTTAGTCTGTAGTAATGAAAAAAACTGTCCGAATTAGTGAAAAAAGATCTAAGTTTATTAATATGGACAAATTAATAAAAAACTTGACAAGTCAAAAAAAGTGGTTCTAATTTAAGATCTCGGTACTTGAAGAGGACGAAATTTTTGTATAGGAACTAAGCCTTTGTTTACCAAAGTCACACTTTTAAGGAAACTTTATAAGTATTTTTTGGTATGATATAACATTACATAAAATATAGAATAAATATATTATAAATATGTTGATGGCTGACTATCTATTGTTTATTAAAATACCCTATATTTTCTATATTTTTAAATTTTACAAAAAAAAATTAATAAGTTTTATAAAATATTGTACACGCAATTGGTGTACCCAGTGTCTTAATAGGCATATGTACTGCGTTTTTGGTGTCAATAAGGGCACTGATAGGGTATCAGTAGGTTGCATTTTGATTTGAGATGATAATGTAGTTACCCTAACAATACTTCAATTCTGGTTTCAATTAAGGTTTTGGTAATCGTCTCGCAAGTTGCGGCTACAAGGAATTTTAACCATTTAGGTATACGGGGTTTTTTTGAGCGTTGATCCCGATCTGAAATAATTTTTAGTCGAAAAGGTTTTGTTTTCGAGATGTCCATCATCAATCTTAAAAATCAAACTAACTCATTTTCACTATTTCTCCTTCTTTTCGCACACAATTCTTAATTTTTACATTAAATTGGCACACAATATTTTATAAATACCTTTTAAAAACTTGTTTTTATATTTATTTTACACCTTTTTTCCATTTAACTCCAAAGCTTCACTTTTAAACGCCACACAATGTATATACGAGGGATTTGGTGACCGCGTTTAAAAGAGAAATTTAATGTGTGGGAAGTGTGGTGAAAATTTGATTAGTTTAGTTTTTTAGTTTGATAATGGATATCTCGAAAACAAAATGTTTCCGACTAAAAATTGTTTTAGATTCGTCCAAAAAAAACCCTCCTATACCAAAACTAATCAAAATCGGTGTAACCGCAGGTTTCCATACATTTACCAAGGTTTTTTATATATAATTTATTTATCTTTTTACAGTAGTTACTGCGGTAGTGGTAGAAATATACCTAAATGAAACACTTAAGAGTAGGTACGCATTAAAAATTCAAATAGAATATAAACAAAGAGCAATAACAATGAGCTGTAACATTAATTATTATTTAGGGTGATTCAAAACTTACTCCATAAAATTTAGGGCTATTGGCTACTGAGTCGATATCAACAAATACCAAATATAAGATTTTGGTTAAAATGTGGTAAATTTCGCCCCTAATTCGGATGATAGACTATAAGCAACAAGTCAACTAATGGCCAACGGTGCCTCGATTTTTATTAAAGATTCTAAGTGACAAATATTTATATATTATAAAAAATCTACTTTAAAAATAACGCTTTTAAAGGTAACAGAAAAAATAATTTGGGGGTAAAGTGCATTTCCCATTCTTGGATTTTTAATGCTGTCCGCCTCGCGTCGGTCCTTAAATACTGGAAAAAAAGCACTTTCCTTTCTTTTATTATAAACTAATTTACTTTTTATAAAAAAAAAATATATTTTATTTTCTGTACCTTAAATAAATATATTTTTGTGCAAGTGTCTAACTTAGAGCAAAAATTCCTGCTTCTCGCTATTTGTCAAATTAAAGTGGCCCAGTGGGGTACATAAAGGTATCGTATTTTTTATTTATTTTTAGGAGCAAGTTTTAAATCACCCTTAAGATACCTAGTTTATTTCTAAGTTGCTTATTTATTTATTATACATTTTTATTAAAGTGCCATTAAACGGATCTGTACTAAAGTGCTGTTTACGCTTTCTTACGCATGCGCGACGATCTGTTTGGTTTGTTGGCGTAATTTTTTGTAGTCTTAGTAGACGGGCGTTAAGATCTAAGATCAATAATCGCCAATTAATGCTCGATTTAGTAACAATTTTTTTGGCGATCGTTTTGTTAATAAATTGGGAAAATTATACTTTCGGTTTTGGGCAACCAACTTGACAGTCGTTTTACAGGTTGTCATTAGAATGACAAGGTTATAAATGGATGAAATGTTTGTTTTGTGAATATTTAGTTACCTATATTATATTCGTTTATCAATAAAATACCTTGCATTAATGAGAGAAAGACATTAGTCAAGTAGGTCGTTTTAAACCTAAATACAATCCGAAAAAAATATATTATTTTTACAATTAAATAACAATCGCTGTATATATATAATATGTATAATAACGCTGTATAAATGTATAATATATGTATAATAACGCTGTAAAAAATGGGTAACTAACTAGAGGATTATTTAACGATTAATATTCTTAATCCTTAACCTGGCCTCGATCAATATTTCCCTTATTAATATTCTGGTTTGTTAAATAGCTATAAGTTAAAAATAATGGACCAATAATAAAGCATCAAAATGATGTCAAATATACTCACAGCACTTTAGTAAAATTCCATTTAATGACAATTTAATTTCGGCCTTTATCGTATGAACATCCAAATTTTCGCCTGTATGAGTACATATAAAAATGTCAAAACACATATTGCCATCATTTATAGTTTAGCAGTAGTCAGTATACATATATCGTTTATTACTTGTCATATTCTGCCCAAATATTACTGTTGCTTAAATCTAGTTCCAGAAATACGAAAAAAAACATCAACCTGTGAGATTCTAACTATTTTCATAATTTAAGAAAATCTAGAGTAGGTCTATCCAAAAAATTATACAACATGTAAAAAGCTTTTTGTGTTTGATTTCCCAGAAAATTCCATTTCTGTTAAAAGTTGGTGCCTAAACTTTATAACAAATTTTGGTGTTGTCTTATTTATAAGATAATTTCACGCCGCTCCGGTTATAAAAAATCGCTTTTTCACGTAGCCATTGATGACGCTTAGCTCTACCCCGGTCACAGTTTGGTCTCTATGATGTCTAATAAGTCCAATCACTTGACCTTACGCCACAAATTTCCTTCCTCTCTTCTCCCAGCCAGTTAGTCAGCTGAGCAGGTAGTAGTTTTTGCGTGGTATTTGCTGATTACTTATTATTTAACCTGTTTTATTATATTTTTAAGATGGTAAAACATATGTTGTACTAAAAACTGAGAAAGGCTTTCGCGGCCGTTGTCTAATGTTTCAATGGTTTTTGGGCTGTTAGGCCGGCGCCGATTGACTGGTTGACTTTTCCAGTCAGTGTCAAATATCATTTGACAATTTCATGGTATGTGATTTTCGTTTATCAAAAGAAAAAAATGGAAGTTCATATGTTTAAAGTCTTTGTAAATTGTGTTGGTATAATAAAAAATTATAAAGAACTAAAAAAATGTAGAAATGACCTACTAAACAAGTTTACGTGGCTATGTATTAGACGTCGTTAAAACATCACAAATGAACAGAATCAACATAAACTGTACTGTAACCGAGTTCATCAGCAGTGTCAAAGAGTCTAGAGAAAATATTTTGATAAAATATACTAGGATTTCTACCACATGAAGTAATGTATGCCGTAACTCCACCACCTGTGGCACATTAAACTAAGGGACTAATATGTACCACTTTAACTGCAATGTGTACTATATATGGACACAAACAATTTAAATTCCCGCCATATAGACACATATTATACACAGGTGTTTTAAGCCTCTAGATCTAGGTAATGTATACCCTGCTTACTTATCTCTGCCATGTATTCACATAAGAATATCGTTGGGTCTGGCGTAGAACTATACCATTTTTAACAATAAAGGCATAATGCTTGTTTCTTAAATTTTTACATAAAATTACCACAAATTGAGTAAAAAAAGAAATGTTTTTGCCCACAGGACCCGGTACAATTTTTTCTCTAAGTTATCCTGACAGTTAAAGTGTTAATTAAGACCTCTATTGGATGAAGTAGTTATACTGAGGAAATATGGAACCCGTAAACTATAAGAGATTCACGATGCTTGTAGCACCCAGTATAAAACACATTATTTGTGTACTTTCTACATGGGCATAGCCGACTTCCGGCCCCTTAAACCCCCAACTGTTAACCGTCAACTCTGGACTCCCATACTCTCGGTACGGTTACTTAATTATACTTTTTTTTTCTATTTGTCAAATGTTTTATAGTTTTTATTCACAGGTAATTGTAACGTACGTGAGATCGTGCTCCACCTGCTATAGATGGCCGTGAAATGGAAAGATCTTACCATGACTCTTATAATTATATTGTTGACGTCAACGAATTGTTTTTTCCTACATATCTCAAATTTTAAAATATTATAATTTTAAGATTACCATATTGAATGCTATTTTCACGTAGTTTAGAATATATAAAGTAAGTTTTTGTTTATTTAGGTGCATTTTTAACCCTAGTGCTCCTTTGTGCTCCAACTTTTATCGGCAATAGAAATTTTTAGGAAATCAAGGATAAAAAAGCTCTTTATAATAAAACCACTTTATAAGGTTAACGTTTTAGTTTGCAAAGTATTTTAGTCAATAAGAAGTAAAATACAGATGGAATTACAAATAAAACAATAATGATAATCATGTAAATAAAATCAATCGGCAGTGACAAAATAAAATATAGTGATGGTAAAATAAATAGTGTCATGATGTATGAAATAAGTAAAGTCTTGTACTAAAACAATCTTGTCAAAATATTGAGTTTTCATAGTAAACCTCCCTTTGCAAATTGTATTAAGCAATATGTCTGTACCAATAATATAATTTGTTATACAATGAGTTTGCGGTTTTTTTATTTTAGAGCAAAATATTTGCTTTATTTACTTATCAATAAGTTCTTCAACGTTCCTTTTTGGTGGAAAATATGTCGGAAAGCTAGCAGCCACCTTGGCGAACCTGAGAGGTCCAAAGCTACACTTCATGTAAATGATTAATTTTATAATAAGAAAAGCAATGGCAATGTCTGGCAGGGTTAAGGCGGTTGTAAAATTGTTAGAATTTTTCGAAAAAATAGGATATTTTGATAAATTATTTTTTATGGCGAAAAAAATTCCAATGCTAAAATTTTAAAATTATTCTAGTTTAATAACAAGTATTTGTACTATCATGATAAAAAGTCTGATTGCTAAAGAAGATACTTTCGGTGGTATAAATTTTTGCACTTTACATTACAAGTGTCAAATTAGATCGTAAATTTTTACTCTATTTGTGAAAACTTTTAGAAAAACTTTGTAAAGTTTATCAAAGCATTTAGTTACCTTGCAAAAACTTTTCTAAGATTTTTTCCACAACACTTAGAAATAGGTAAAAAAACACTTAAAAAAAGTATAAAATTGGCTAATGTTTTGATGCCTTAGCGTATATGTCTCTTGCTATCACAGACTGACCTTTTTTAGCAAGATTTTATGTTAAAATACGGTACAATTTTGTGTAAAATTGTGCATAGGGTCCTGAAAAAATTCAAATTTTTCGATCCAAGTATAATTTTTATCCTCTATACTCCTTTTTACATATTACGAAGAAACGACACAAGCGTAAAATCAGCTGTCAGTTAAAAAACTTTTAAACAAGTCTTGTAGAGTTCATTAGGTAGTAGAAATAACCACCACGGCGTTTTATTTAAATTTCAATAGATTAAAAATCGCGATTTTTCTGCAAAAAATTGTATTCGTTTTTACCTATTTCTAAGCATCGTAAAAAAAAGCGTATAGGCGAAGAAATAAAGCACTGAACCTCCGAAATTTTTCGATCATGTCGTATTGAGATGGTGTTTTTTGCATTTGGTTTATTAAATTATGTGAAAAAAAGTAACTATTTTATATCATGTTTGCATTTGGGCAGTGCAAAATGCATTTTACAGGAAAACTCCCGGAGATGACGTCCATGTCCAGGTTCCGGTCTCCGGTCCAACCAGTCTCCGACGGGTGATCGTCAAGTCCAGATTTAAAATCAACGACCAAAAAAACCCTTGGGTGTAAAGTCTCGTTGCATTTAAAAGTGAATTTCAAAAGAAAGCTCCAGAATAACGTTCATCATTAATCCTAAGCCAGGCCATGGAACACTTTAAATTCGAGATCAGCGACCTCGAAAACTCCCGAGAACCTGATTTGAGTACATTCCAGGCGTTATAAACCAAGTTATGAATTTTTTCTAAGTGACTTAAATTCATTTTGCACTGCCCAAATGCAATTTGGCCGAAAAACATGATTCAAAGTGGATACATGTTTTTCACATAATTTTAAAAATTTGGGAGATTTTCTTTTGTGCTTTATTTTCTTGCCATGCAAAGTTATTCTGAATATTTTTATAAATAGAGCAAAAATTGCGATTAAATTTCACGCTTGTAATGTAAAATTCAAAAATTCGTATCGTTGAAAGTATTTACTCTAGCAACTTAAATTTTTACCACAATATAATACAATCACTTAGCAAGCACCGTAATAATTTTAATAACATGCTTTTACGTAACAAAAAATATTGTATAAAGACCTCCTTTTTTTTCAAAAATCGAAAAATTTTAGTCTCAATAAAACAGTTTTGCAACCGCACCGAACATTGATATTTTTATTTAACTATTATTTAAATAATTATACAGAAAATTGTAGGTCTGTACCTTGCAGTTTATTCCAGGTGGCTGCCTCACCTAACTTTAACTTGATTTTATTAAAAAATATCAAAATTTAATATCATCAATTAGATGTGAGGTAAGAAGATTAAAATACGCGCCTTCTTTGGGTTGCTTCTGTTACATTTGATAAAGGTCATAAATTTTCTTTACCATTTTTTACAGATCTCAAAAAAAATTTTGACATATTGCAAATGGAAATTTTCTCTAATTTCATAAAACTCATTTGAGCATTTTGACAAGTTCTTTTCAATTAAATTAGCCTTCCCCTTATTAATAACGGCAGGGTCAAAAAATGTTCCTAAACTTATACGTAAAATATAATAATAATACTTGTTAACAATACTTAATTATACCTAAAACTAACCCAAAACTATAAAAGAAATTATACTATACAGGACAAATTTAAAATACATAAAAAATCAAGGTACTTTCACGTCTTTTTTAAATAATAGTATGCGAGTATCAATGTAAAATCCATGCACCATGTTTGGTACTGCATACTTTAATGTGAATTGTCTTCATGTCTTTTTATACAAGGGTTAGATGTTATATAGTATACAGTGGTACAGATAATTATAAACAGTATAATATATAAAACTTAAAAAAACTCTTTATTTAATTCATGTGATAAATATTTATCAATCATTACTTATCACTATATATAAGGTGAAAATATATCGGTACATTCTTTAATTTTAATAATTAATCCAGCGCCACAAATTAAAGCATTTTGAATGGGCCACAAATTTAGCGCTGTTTCAAATAGGGAATACGCTTTACCGAAAGTTAAAGGTTCTCAATGCTTGAAACTTTTATTGTTGTACGAGACTGTACACATAACACATAAAGTATGTTCGTAATTCAATAATATTTACACTATTTCAAACATTTTGACCGACCTTAAGAAAAAAGAATTAAATAGTATACATAACAAACAGACCTATGTAAACTTTTAAAAATCAATATCTTTTTAACAAAACAGTCAATAAATTCTGTTTTTTTCTTTATTTTGTAACCCGTTGATTGATTTATATTGCATTAGTTTTTAAAAAATATTGTAAAAACCGTTTTCAAAATATTCCAAAATGATGCATGACTTTCATACGTCACAGATATCGACAATGTTAATTATGCACAATTTGATCGTTAATATCTCGTTTTACAGACGATTAATATGTCGTTTTTTCAATTAGATAATAACATAATAGACATTTATATTAACCATATATTAAAATTTCATTTAATTCTTAAGAAAAGCCGTTTTATGACAAAACGATGAAAAATGTAGCGAGAATAAGCTATCCAGTGCAGAAAAAACAACTTTTGTATGTGTTAGATAAAATATTTATATTTCACGCATGTGAAAAGTGACCAATTTATAAGGCATTGTTTGCTTAAAGGTCATAGCTAGTGATGTAGGTTGAATACAAGATGTTTCTTGAACTTTCATTGGCTTCATTTATTTAAAAACACAACATTTCAAGTGATGATGAAGTATCTCCTATCGACTTCAGGTAAATACAAAGTAAGTTACATGACAATACATACGTACAAGGGTATCTATACAACCTTTAGTGAGAAGAGGTCTCCAAAGGTTTTCTAGGGAAGTTTTGCTAAAGCATCTAGGGTTCTGTTAATGACTGCTGCTTACTCAAATTTTATTTTCTTTTAATATTGTTCTTCGGTCCAAGCGACACCAGACTTCTACGATTTTCCTCTGGCTGTGCATCTCCGGTACTTTTTAATTCGCACCTCAATTGGGTTTTGATAGTATTTTCTACGTATGAGTATAGTGTTTTTATATGGCTTCTTAAGGGTTCACTGGATCCAAATACTGTAATACTGTATTGATGTTTGTTATTTCCTATTCCTCTTATTTTTTCTAAATTGTCCTTGACGTATGGGAGGTTGTCGTTCTTTATTTCTTGGATTCGTTCTATTCTTACGCTGTTCCAATACTTGGTTCACGAGGGTTGAGGGATATCCATTTAATGAGAGATCTTTTTGAAATTGCCTTTGTGGTGACGTAACTTATTTAGTATTCAGCTGAAGATGGCTGAAGATACTTATCTACTGGTTGAAGCGTTGTGTTTTTAAATAAATGAAGACAATGGAGGTCCAAAAACATCCCACATTTAAGCATTTGCTTTTTACATACAAATAAATGACTATAAATGACTATATAGAGCGAAAAATGGTTACCTTCTACCTACTTTGTTATAAAAATAGATACCTTTTTTATTTTTTTCTCTTGGGTACCCTTAAAAATTTTGATAAAGATATTTCCTGTACACAATCAGGGCAAGTTTTTAATTGCATTGATGGATTCAGCGCATTAAGCGCTAATTCATCGAACCTTTTTTAAACTACCACTAGAGGGTCCAATGGATTTCATCAAAGCGTTTTTATAAAATACTTGAGCAAAAAAATATTAATAAATACGGAAGAGAAACAACAATCAGCTAAGTATTGACAGTTGCAGAACAAACAGCAAAGCATTTTTAAACATTTCGTTTTAATTCGTTCCATTAGAACTTCTCATGACGTCATTTGACGTTCAGCGCATAAATTCAGCGTACTTTTATCGACGGAAGAAAGAACTTACCCTCATCATTGGAAACAGTTAAAGATCTAATGTTTTTTGCATATTTGTTCATCGGATAGAGATATCCTATTTTCCGTTTTTAAAAATGGTGGATGAAACTATTCTAAATTGACCGATTGCATCAAACTACACGATATGATTGTATTTTTAAATTTAAATTTTAATAATTGCCTGAATTTTTATTGCGTTTTAAAACGAAGTAAATAGTTATGTATGAAAGGTAATTGGAGTTGTTTAGAGAATTAATTTGTGATTGTTAATTTTATTTAATAGAAGCAAAAACCGTATGCGCTGGATTAATTTTATTGTCAACTATGAATCTTTTTACCTTACATTATATATTGCTAAATGTTCAATAAAGTAAAAACAAGGTTTTTTAAACACATTTTTATGTTACCTAACATATGAAGATCCTGTATAAATAGCTTAAAAGGATATGATATTTTTATTTAGTTTTACCACCTAACTAATGAAATGTCATGGTTTTGTACTAATTTCGTATAGAGAGAAATATTTGAGTAAATTTAAATTTCAAAGACCTAGTTTGTTTTATCAAAGGATAACAGAATTGGTCTTTCTATTTTAAGAACTTTACAGGCTCATGTATCTTAATAGGTATATACACTTTATAGATTTTTTATAATTTTCTGGTTGCATTTAACGTGACTTTTCTGTGTCTTTTTTTAATACATTTATATATGAAGAAGTAATCTACCCATTGTTCTTTATTCAGATCAATAGACGATACACAAATAACATGTCCAAAACATAGTCCACTCTATAGATAACTTATAATTAAGGACAGTCATTACGATATAAGAGCAAAAAAATAGGTAAAAGAGTGGGGACATGTGTTATAACTGACATCAAGCACAGCCATCTGGAACAATAATGGAAACAAATATAACCGGTAAATTTGCCCTGAAATTTATATCTATCGGCCATCTGATTTAATTTTATTACCTATTAAAATTTGTACCAAATATTTTATTAAATTCAACCCAAGTTTTACATACAAAAAAAAATAAATTCTGAGTATCAGCAATCAAAAGTACTAAATATCAAAAACGAAATCAACCAAGTTATTTTTTAAAAGCGTCAGTGCTTTGGTTATTTAGAAGAGACTATAATCTCGTTTATATTGATGTCAAAAAATTTTAATGTAAATGTCAGTATCTTGTTATGGCTCTACCTAACGGTTTTAGGTAATATTTCTGCTGTATATTTCAAAATTTAAGCTTTTTCTGATCAAAACACCGACCTTTAAAACTAAATATTAATTATATTATTGATTAAGTAGGATAAAAAGAAAATTGAAATAATTTAAATAAAACAAGCATTTTATGGTGTCAGTTTTATAAAGTATATATCGTTATTGTTAAAATTAAGGTTTTAGCCTAACTACACAGACAGAAAAATCAAGCTGGACAATACCTTTATCTTAAATATGAACCTACAAGAAAGAACTGCTTTTGTAAAACCGTCAAACCGAAATCAAATAACGTCTGTCATGTATCTTGAAAATGTATGGATTTCCTAATAAGACAAAATAGAAAGACCAACAGAGAACTCAACTATTTTCTGTTAAATAAAAATAAAAAAATACATTAAACAATACGATGCAATAAATAAGAGGGTTAAGCTAAATTTATTTAAAATATTCTATTTGTTTATAATAATGTGAACTTGTGAACCATGATATATTATCCAGTAATAAACATTTTAAAAGTTATTTAAATTTTCCTATTTTAATTTTTTTTGTTGTGTTTGGAGCTTTTTCCTCCTTTGTCAATAAAAAATATTTTTTTACTCACGTCTTAGCTCTAGAAAACAATAAACACAGCTCTTTGTAGTAAAAACATATACTGTAAACAATTAAAATTATTGAGGGCGTACAAAAATAAATATAGCTTCACCATCTCATTATAAGATTCCAACATATGAGATAATATGACTACTAATGATAATATAATTTACTTACTTAAATTATTGAACAGACACAAACAAAACAACATCGTGTAAATTTTACATCAAAGCGAATAATTAATACTAGAGTTTAAATTTTAAAGGCAGTTTATAAAACTCAGTGAACTTATAGAATGTAATAGCGTATGTCCAACAACAAGCAGAAATTGTAAAAAAATTAAGACTAGTTAGTGATTCTCGAGGTCTTAATAAATTAACGCGTTAAGATTAGTATCCACTGACGTACACTCAAGCTGCCCACTGTGTTTAAAATTATCTGTTTATGTATGTTCAACAACCTTCTAATAACAATACAACAAATTCGTTAGAGAGCTATGCTATGATTGATGATACTTAATTTTAACACCAATAGTCATTAATATCATTATTATTGATATTGATACACAGATATAGGTAGGTACTGGGGTAGGTACTACTTACAAGGATATTATTAGTTTTAGTCTACCTTAGCGCGGAACTCATCTAATAGTTTAACCTCAAATTGAGCATTTATTTATAAATTTAAATTAAACTCCTAAAACAGAGTTATATGAACCTTTTAGGTCTTATCCTACTACATATAACAGACTCTTTTCAAAAGTCATCCAAGTGCCAAATCAAAATAAATACACCAAAAAGATTTTATAAATTATTTTAAGCAAATTCTTAATTGCTTTAATAAAGAGAGATGATTGATATAGATAGTTTACGTTGATATGTATATAACAACATTATACTACTAAGTCAGTTACCTAAATCTAAAAGTCATTTAGAAAAAATTAAACATCTGGGACCCTGTCATTCTCAAAATTAGTTCCTATTTTATTTTGCTTTCCTGTGAAATAAGTACTTGCTTTGTTCATTTATATTTCCAAAAGGTATGGCTTGTTCTCTTTTCCTATGTTTTAAAACATTCTACTTCTCTAAGCGCTTTTTGAGCAAGTATAGCCATATTCTAAGCCTCCTATTCTAACCTATATACCTAAAAAAATAATGATTTAATAAAAACTTATCTACTAAAGTAAAAGCCTAATTAATAAACATTTCTATTTCAAAAAACATCCATTATGCTAAATTTTTGTGGAGATTTTTATTTTAGTGTTCTTAACATACCCTTAAAAGTTTCTTAAAACGAATGTTGTTAAGATTTAAATAATTTTAGAAGTAATATTTGTAAACAAAATAATATATACCTCGAGATTTGTCAACGCCATATTCACAGTTTCAATCACTAATCTCACTGCAGGTCGTCTTCAGACTTGGGAATATCAAATATTTCTGCAAATAAGGGTGGCAACGCTAACGTCTTCCAATTCTCTCGAAACCAATCTAAATGAGCATTGTGTTTAATTCCCAAATTTCGCAGCTCGGGCAGTTTTATCAATAGATTTGAGAAAACTTGTGGTTCGTTGGCATGGTTCCGACTGATCTAAAATAAATGATATGGTTATACAGAGATCAAGCTTGTAATATTGCTTTGTTTAAATTTGTTTGGATAGTTTCACACTTGCCAGCCGTAGTTTCGCTGTTTTATTCATTATTATCTTTTTTATTATTACCTTGTTCATCTTGGACATTATACAAAAGTAAAATATGATAACAAAATCCAAGAAATCTTCGAAAATTCTAAATTGGCGATACAATTCCAATAAGATTAGAGCGGTAATCGGAGCCTTAGGACACAGTTCTAAGGATCCGATTACCAATTTCAGATAAACCGAAAGCGGTAGGCAGATGTACAGTAACGGCCATTAAATCTTGCGCAATTCTTTTTCCTTTTAGTAAGATAGGCTAATGCCACCTTCTACTGAATATATAATACCTGTTGAAAAACCTAATAAATAAACAGGTGTCTGTTGTCAGTGTCTAAAAATATATTTTTTTAAATTACAAACTTAACTTTAAATAAAAAAAATATTTATTATATTGAGCCAAGAGGTTAGCCAGAAAGGAATGTGGAGGAAGAGCTTAACATCCCAAAGAGTACTGTTCATTTTGTTATAAAAAATGGCAGGAAACACACTTCTCTGAGAGAAAATCTGAAAGTGGTCGCCCCAAACTATCGAATCAAAAACAAGACAATAACCTATTTAATGTTTTGAGAACCCAATCATTTAAATCTGTAGTTACAGCAAAAACGGAAAGCAATTTCCCAGCATCGGTTAGAACGGCACGACGAAGAATAAGGCAAATATCCGAATTGCGCTGCCACCCGGCAGCCTTAAAACCGTTTTTAACAAATGCAAATAAGGAACAACGCATTGGATTTGCTCTACAATTTCACGTGGAACCTCCGATTATTTAGAAAAACATAATATTTACCGATGAAAAAGTGTTTCAGTCGTGCTACAATGGGATACTTAAGGTAGGCCTCAAGGAACATGATTTGATCAAAAATATACCCAAAAGGACAGAAGTAATGGGCGAATTTCGGTAAATGTTTGGGGGTGGCTGAGTGCACAAAGATTTGCTGTATGTTATTTTATCGAAGGAATATTCAGTGCGGAGTTGTATATAGATCTACTACAGAATATCATGCTTCCTCTGTACTGGATCGATCTGGACAGAAATTTTATCTTTCAGCAAGATAAGTATCCCGTTCATACGGCCCGGCAAGTCGATGATTGGATGGAAGAGCAGCGTATCAGGGTTTTACTGTGGCCCGCACGTAGTTCGGATTTAAATGTTATGGAAAATGTTGGGGTTATTAATTAAAAAAATAATTAGGAAAGATGAGTTTAGGCCGTAAAACGTAAGCAAACCTAAGGATAAAATTTTAGAGGCGTAAAATGAGTTTTTTTGGTATGATGGCCTTACAAACTGGTGTATTGGCCAGGTAAAATGAGTTACGAGGAAATCTAGACTACGCCCGGGCTTGGTACATTGGATGCCTGGAAGGCTAAACTCTGTTTTAGAAAAAAACGTGACCGCAATAAAGCATTAAATTTGTTTGAAAAAATATTGAAGTTTGTTTGAATTTATTATTTTTTAAATTAATTTATTAATTTGTTAGTTTTTATAAAATATAAATAATATTTTCTTTTACCTTTTGCATTATTTATAGTAATTAAAGGTAAAATAAGGTAAAAATTGGCAGAAAAGTCATAATTTGACAATTTTTTTGCCCAAGATTTAATGGCCGTCACTGTACCTGGTATTCCGCCTTTGAAATCACCAAGAATTCTGAACCTGAACCTAGAGTGGGTGGTTAATCTAAAAATTCCTGCGGTCAGCGCCATCTATTATTCTCAGGTAAGTTAAAATTGTCTGTTGCCGTCTTGTATAAACTACGGACTATTCTGATTAGACAAGTGTGAAATAGAATTTAAGCTTATAGAACCGATTTGGTGTGGTATAAGCTTTAATTACTTACGCCAGACACTAAAACTTTTTACCTGTACTTTTAAAGCTTCAATTAACTTATCCTGGTGATGTTCAATAGATTTAAAGTCCGTTACGCCTGGTCTGTCTGCTGTCAAAAGAACTACTGCTGAAAACAGGCCTACTTCGGTATCATTTAAAGCTAAAGCATTGAAGGTATTGGCGAAATGGATAACTGCTGATGTAAATTCATTCTGTAACATAATAGAAAAAAAAATTAAAGCAAAGTAGGAAACAATTTATATAAACTATAAACTAGGTATAGCAACAAAAAAAACTTAAAATATGAAAAAAAATCGATATATTCTTAATTTCCAGACGTTTTAGGACTTGTAGTCAAAATTAAAGGTAATTTTAAGAAAATTAAACCGAGTTCAAAAAAACATTACTTAAAATTAAGATATAATATTTTTTATATTTACCCTAAATTTTCTAACAAAAACAAATTCAAAAATAGGAACAAAATAAATTAGGGGTCTACAATTTTTTTTTAGGTTGGTGCCACATAATACATTGAATATAAAAATTAATTAAAATAAAATCGATTGTCTACAGATTTGTTTAAATAGGTGATCATTTTTGCCAAATGGTTTTTTTATTTATATGATATTTTTGATTACGATGTTTTTTAACATAAATTATTTTCTTAATAGTCTAACAGCCAGTGAATCATCCGACTAACCCATTTCCCACAAAGCTAGAAAATTTTTAAATATTTTACTATCGGTCAATTATGAAAGTACCGTTCTGGCAGGCATCCATTTCACATAAAACTTTGTTTTTCATTTAAGTAATCTTTTATCATATCTTCACAATACACAATAATATCCTCTCTTTCTAAAATTAAAGCTCATACGATTCTGTTGCACCCGCACTCTCGTCGAGCGCCCTGACTATTATATACTGGTCTGGAAGACCCTTGCAACCATCAGAATAGTCTGGCAGTTTAAATATACTTTTCCAACTATCGAAAGAATATGCCCTTAAAATTTTAGCCTTGCAGGAGCAGATTATAGATTGCCATGCCGACGAGAACTTTACTATCGTCTGGCACATACTTGTAACCATCAAAATAGGTTGTCAATTTTTTTTCGACTTACACATATGTAAATTACATCATATCAAAATTTAGCTTTGTGGAAGCAGGTAATATTTTTTTACATTTTTAAAATTTTAAGGGATGATGAAGTAACAGGGGGATGCCTGCCAGCAGTGACGGATGGGCCATAGGGCAAGCCGGGCAAATGCCCGGTGCGCCGCCGCGATTTCGATACTGCAGCGCCGGTACGTTGAAGGGAAAAAATAACAGCTCTTTTATATTATAATTACAAAAATTTGAATGATAATTTAATTTAGACTCCTTAACCTAATTACTTGCAAAATTCAGAAATTGATTTTTTAAAATGTAATAATTTAGCAAAGCATTTTAAAAATAAAGTAATATCTTTTTCACGCGATTTTGAGCAAGTAAAGTCGTCAGCAGACAATGTCGTGACAAAAGTGAACTCAATAATAAAAGAAAAAGGTATTGACACCAATGTGGAAGAGGAGTTACCGGTTAAACGCCAAAAGAAAAGAAAAAAAAATATCAGACAAATTAGGTTCCGATTCTGACAAGGAAAAGCTGAGCGTACTCGATAAATACAGAATTAGTACTTATAACGGTATCCGGGACACAACGGTGACGAGTATTAGTGCAAGATATAATGAATTTAACTATAGAATTTTTGCATACCTAGATCCTAAAAATTTCGACGAAGTTAACGAAAAAAACAATATCGAGTAGTCCGCTAAATGAAGGAACAAAGCTGTAAATAAGTCTGTACAGTATTCCCCTGTGGCGCAATTCTTAGGTCTTCGGGGATGCTGTCGAGCGAAAAAAAGTTTATCAACATTAACAGGTGGTAAAGGGCTAAAAATGGCCCCTCAACGCCAGAAAAATGGGGTTTGCACTAATATCTGCCAAAATATGCAAATTGGAAAATTTTTGTTAAGACAAAAAATGAAGACCGCCTTGTAATCTACAAAAATGGTCCTTATATTTTTTTGAGAAATCAACAGTTTTCGAGATATCGGGACCTAAAAGCTCCCTCATTTCAGCTGCCGCTCTACCGCTAGAATGCCGCTATCTTCATGGATTTACTTATAAGCGGGCGGACGAATTGTTCCATCACCCGGGCAATAATGTATATTTTTTAATCATTCAATCATTGGAATGGGAAAACTCGTACCTATCATTGCATATGAGTTTGGGTCCATTCTGATTTTTCTAGAATATTAAAAAAGCAGTTAATTTTTTTCACAATATTTAGAGAGTATCTCCTTAATTTATTGATATTTAAAGAAAAAGTGGTTTGATATTCATTTCTTTTTTATAATGAGACCTTCGCAAGTGTACAATAACCGCAGAAAATTTCCTTCACCATCTTTCTTGGGTTTTGATAAATTGTTTTGCCCATCTGCATTTTTGAGACGTTTCCGGAGATCTAGAAAATCTGTATGTTATGGACTTTTCGACGGCCGTTTTGGCGAAAAATTTTGAGGTAATCTTTATTTTTTGTCTAAATAAAAATTATCTAATTCGCATATTTTGGCAGATATTCGCGGGAAACTCATTTTTGGGACTTTGGGGGGGCTATTTTCAGCGGGTTCCCACGTCGGAATCGTGATAAACGTTTTCTCGCTCGAAAGCATCCGCGAAGACCTAAGAATTGCGCCACAAATGAAAACTGTACAGATTAATTTACAGCTTTGGGTTCTTTCAGGTCTTTAGTTACTGGACTAAATAAATGCTTTTGATCAGCTCAGGAAAATTGTTGATAAAAATAAACGAAAAAGCTACTGCAAAATGTTTGAGAAAAGAATTGATTCACTTTGCTGAGAACTGGCCAAGTTTGAAGAATGGCTTGAGTTCAATCGACGCTGAAGACAATGATGACGAACAAATTCCGGACAATTCTGAAAGCATAGACGAAGAGGAAATTAAAGATAATGATAGAGTCGATGAAGAACAAGACAAAGAAATTCGTTTTTAAAAATATACCAATTTTTATCGCAAGTGCGTGTTTTGCTGTATTTCAGTTTTAGAACGGTACTTACAGCTTAATATGTAGTGCCTATTCGATTATCGGTTTGGCTTATAAATATCTCGCAACGCAGTCCATTACTCAAGTGGCTTGTGAACGCTGTTTTCCAAAACTGAAATACATCAAAAATCGTCTACGAACTACTTTACGTCAAGAACTTTTATTCAGCTTTATGCTCATGGCGATGGCGGTTGAAAAAAAAATCCTTCATAATCTTAATGTTAAAGAGATAATCGACTGCGTTGCACAAAATTCCAAACTATAAAAAAAATTATTGCTACTCTAAATTTATTATTACGAATGTATCTTTTCGAAAAAAAAAATCTTAATGTTCTTCGTAATATAAATATACTTAATCAAAAAAAAGTTAATTTTATTTATATGTGTGTATTGGGGAAGGGGGGGGAGGGGGTTTGAAGACAAAACTCTTATGACGCTGCATCACCCCAAAGGCCCGGTAATAATTTTAACGCCCATCCGTCCCTGCCTGCCAGAACGGTACTTTTATAATTGACCGATAGTAAAATAATATTTAAAAAGTTTCTAACTTTGTAAGAAATGGGTTATATAGTCTCCTACTATAACGTATATGTTATATACATGGTTCTGGAAATTACGCATACAATATTTAAATGTATTAAAATTATTTCTACTCACATCATACATTATCTCAAGCTGCTGCCTCGTCACCATTGTTCCATCATCAAAAACCATACTTTGTGAGTTTGTTAGCCTGGCCACGTGAGCAAGCCACACTTCGAAAAAGCCTAATTTGATAAGGATGAGTTGATCGTCCTGCCCGAGTCCACCGAAACCTGGAATTCTTTTAGCAAATTCGACAACCCTTTGGACGCTTGGTGTCATACAGGTTGCAAATTGTTGCCATAACCAACCCCTAAAAATGAAACATTAGATATTTACTAAAAGAATTTAAAATGGAAACGCGTTAGTAAATCGACATTAAATCCTCAAAAACTTTCCCCATTTTAAAGTTTCTTCATCTTGTATACTAATAGTCCGGGTAAATCCGTAATTCACCTTTAAATGATTTTGGAAGTACATGAATCAAGATGAAACCTTTTGCATTCTCTTAAGGAACCGATCAACTACAAAGTGTCGGGAAGGGTTATTAGATACTACGAAAGGGGGTGTTTTTTACCCCATTTTTTTACACCCTCACCCCTAAAAAGTACAATTCGCTAAAAAAAAGTTTTTCCATTTTTAATGGTATATTGATCATTTAAAAGAAAATTGGTGCCCTTTAAAGACAAAAAAACATAAAAAGTAAGGAAGGTTAAATTTTTATTGTCGGTCGGCTTTGCTTTTATATGGTCCATTATTACAACACCTGCGGAAAGCGGCACATATAAAAGCAAAGGGCCGCCAAATATTTTTTTTCTACTTTTATGTTTTTTTTTTAAACGGCCCCGAATTTTCATTTTAAAAATGATCCAACTATACATTTAGGTTTTTTGGGCCACTGAATTCAAATATAATATCAGACGTTAAATTTAAGAGCTAAAAAGGGCTAAATTTACCTTTTTTTACCCCCTACATCCCTAAAACTTACAATTGGCCTAAAAAAATTTTTTTTTCGTTTTTAAAGGTACATCTAGATTTTTTGGGTCACTGAATTCGAATATGATATTAAAAATTACACTTCAAGGCCAAGAAGAACTACATTTACCTTTTTTTTTAAACCCCACATCCCTAAAACATACATTTCGCTAAAAAAATTTTCCACCGTTTTTAATGATAAATATAGGTTTTTTGGGCCACTAAATTCAAATATTATATTAGAAACTACATTTAAGGGCTTGGAAGGGCTAAATTCACCCTTTTTTACACCCCACATATGTAAAAGAATGCAGGTTTTTTTACACCCTACACCCCTAAAAAATACATTTGCTTAAAAAAAAAAGTTTTTCCCATTTTTAATAGTATCTACATTTCGTTAAAAAAAATCTCTCTATTTAATGGTACCTAGGTTTTTTGGCCACATAATTTAAATCTAATACCAGAAATAATAATAAGAGGGGTTAGTTTTGGTTAGTATTGGATTGTTTACACCTATTTTAACTTCTGTTACCCTATAGACATTATTTTTTCTAAAATTACTGCTTTTTTTTAATTTGAAGGGATAGTGTAGGTTTGTTGGGTCGTTAAATTGAAATGTCAAGTCAGAAACGATAATCAAGGGGTTGGATTGAATTTCCCCTAAAATACGAATTTGTTTTTCTTTTTTTGAAATATATTAAATTATGGCTCCAAAAAAATTAAGGGAAAAGCGGTTTTTTTTTTTTAAATACGAATTTCTTAATTTCTTAGCCCTTAAATGTAATTTCTAATATCATATTCGAATTCAGTGGCTCAAAAAACCTATATGTACCATTAAAAATGGAAAAAAAATTTTTTTGCAAAGTGTATGTTTTAAGGGTAGGGGGTAAAAAAATGTTTTACCCTTTCAAGTCCTTAAAAGTAATTTTTTAAAATTATTCGAAATTTAGAAACCTATAGTTAAAAACGGGGAAAAACTTTGGGAAAAGTATGTTTTAGGGGTGTGGGGTAAAAAAGGGGAAATTTATCTCTTCTAAGCCCTTAAATGTAATTTCTATAAAATCCAAAAAACATGGCACACTTTTGGTTTTAGTCACCGACAGAATTTTTTTAAATTTTAGTATTTTATTT
>JAHBCN010002674.1:0-86912 GCA_019359885.1 Listronotus oregonensis
TTTTGTTTAATAAAATAAGCGTATTTCCTCTTAAATCACCCTGTATAACAACTATGACATATGTATCAAAATGGCGAAACCATAGCAACTGTAAATTCCAAGGATCACTTGATATACGGCATCCATATTTCTGCGAAATACCTGAAGTTTTTTTCTTAAAACTTCTGTAACAGAGGTTAGGGGTGATTTAATCAATATTATTTGACGTATACTTATCAACTTTAATATTTATGTTCCCCAAGTTCATAGGGGTAAGATCTGAGGACCTAGCACTCAATCGGGCTTCTCCTACATATTCACCAATTTGGATATGCTTGGTCCAATAATTGACGTACCTACAATGGCGCAGAAGCACCATCCTGGTAAAACCAGTTATCTCTTCGGTTTGGACAAAGCAATTCTAAGTGTGTTTAGGCAAGAACTAAGCATGGCTATGACATAACAATTTCCTTAATAAAAAATGATCCGGTAATATTATGACCTATGATACCTTCCTAAACGACTTTGAGTTTGTGCATTGGTTATCTCCCAGGGACTGACTGCAGATTAATATCTACAATTGAGTCTGTTCACAGTAATTTTAAGCATAAAGTTTACTTTCCCATGAGAAAGAAGTTTATGGAAAAAAACAGGATCGGCATAAAATGTTTGCAAAACTCTGATCTACTATCAAAATTATCCTCTGTAAGTTCCTGAATAATACATTTTTAACTGACTGGTAATGTACATTTTGGTATTGACCGAACTGGTGATGCCATTAATTTAAATTTCCTTCTACATCTAGTGAAATATCCAGCGTCCGACCGAAACACAATTTTTCAGCCGAAACCTAAACCGAAACTGAACGCAAGACGCAACACCTTGCGACTCTGGTGGAACATGTGCTAGACACAGGCCATATAATGAATTTCGAGAGACCAACCATACTTGATAAATCTAATAATTTCCATAAAAGAACTTTTCTAGAAATGGTGCAAATAAATAATAAGTCATTAGCATTAAACAAAAAAAGTGATATACAAAATTTAAGTTTAATTTACAACAATGTTTTAAAACTTCAACGGGATGGATTCAAGTCTCTTAAAGTCCAGCAGCCTATCTTATATTCGCCCTAATAAATTATTGATTTCCCTTCTGTCTGTTTAACATAATGTTTTTTTTTTTCACTTTTCTGTCAAGAAACACAACGACACGCTGTACACATATTAAAGATTAATATTAGTCGAGAGTGTGAGAAGGAACCATGTTTTTTGTTCGTATTTTAATACAACTAACACACTTTCTCTTTAAAGATTAACCTGGATTTTTCCTTTTTAAGGTTTTCTTTAAGCATTTCCAATCCATAGGAAAAGGGATTTCGAAGTTCCTTTTACCTAGTGACAGTAGGGTGAATAAAATTTGATAATTGCATTATTTGATGAATGTGTCGTTTACATCGTGTTTAAAGCGCGCCAAAAATGTGTCGGTCTTATAAAAAACAGATTGTGTTATCCTAATTTTCTCTAATATTGTTTAAAATATGTAATTTAAACATAGAAATGTCTGCTCCTGTTCCGTTGGACATGGTTTCTTACAACAAACTCGCCTTGGTAAAATAAAAATTATATTTTTGATTGTTATGAAGGTTAACCTTAACAATGTGTTTTTTCAATTTATAGAAGTCCTGATGATGAGAATAAAACCTTTTTGAAAGCTAACAAAAAAGAATTTTCTTTTTCCTGGCCATAAATCCTTTTAACTGCATCCTCACGAAAATTTTCAAACTTTTCAAGTCGTTCAGTTTGTCGTAGGTTCTCACGAGTAAAACATGGTAACGGTTTTCTTTCGGTAACTCGTGTATTGTTGTCCTGAAAAGGACAGGTTGTCTGTTGACGTTTCGATGAGATCACACTCATCTTCTTCTCGAACTTTCTCGGACGGTAGTCAAAAGTGAACTGGTGCGTGACCTGTTGTTGTGTTGCCGATCAGCCGGTTTGTGCTGTTTAAGAGGATTTGATATTTGGAAATTAATATCGGGAGTACTGGGCCTAAGGGGTCTTATCCCGTTTAGGGTGTCTACGGACGCCTCTGAAATAGTTTCAAAGAATTTGATTTTGTCTAGTACTAATCCCGATTTAACAGGCCCGGTACGGGTTTTGGGAACCGCATTCACCGAATTTCTATTCGTCCCTGATTGGAATTCTTCCGGCGTGGCGGCCTCAAACCTAGAACTATTGTTATAGGCTAAATCGCTTTTATTATTATACAAATAAATATCAGAGTCATTAGTCTTATCACGGGAAGTCACATTCATCCCGTAGGATGAGGGGAAAACCCGCCTTCCTCCCGGTGAACCTGGATAATTATTCACCGCCCCAATAATGTGACTTGATGAAAATAATGGGCGATTCGTGCCGGTTGGAAAATGTATTTCATGAGCTACTATCGCTTCAGATGTAGGAGGGTGCATGCTAAGAGATGTAAAATTTTCCATAATGGAAAATTAATAAAAGAAAATTTATTGAAATATTTAAAAGGGAGTAGAATTGGCACTTAAGAAAATTTTAAGGAAAATAGGAAAAGTTGTCAGTCGTTTTAAGAGCTCTTTACAAAGATTTATAAAACTTAAAACTATATTTTACAAAGTTTTCCCTAAAAATAAATAACTTAATTTCGTTTTAACAAATTAAGTTTGCTAAATGCCTATCTATTATTTTAGCACCTAAAGTCCTACTGTGCTATTTAAAGTTTTTCACTCACGAAAAGTGCGGGAATTTTCACTGTGTCTTTCCACTAAGTTTTTATAAACACTAACACGTCTAATTAGTTCGTGGTTGATATTGATTATCAGAATAATGAGTACAATTAATTTTGATTAATCATAATGAATTCACCAAAAGTTAATTAATACTAAAAGCTAATGACTAATTAAAAAATTGAAAGCTAATTTACTTTATTAAAACGAGTTATACCTCTAGATAACTGGTTTTATTTCCCAAATCAGTGCAAGATAGAAAATTAAAATAAAGTTGCCAATTAAAATGTAATCATTCAAAATAATTAATAAAAACCAAAAACGTAAGTTTTAAATCCTGAATAAAACCAGCGATTCTGCAAACTGTTACAAGTTTGGCAAAAAGTGAGGTTATATCAAAATTTAAATTTGCTTTCAATTTTCAAAAATATAAATTAAGTTTTATTTGCAGTTAATTAACACTTATAATCTAAAATTATTATTAAAGTTAAAATTAGCTCAGAATGGCTAATTGCAAAAAATAGAAATTAACAAATGCTGATGTGTCTTATTAAAGACTCACAATATTATAAAAATTATAAAAATAAGAAAAATGAGGTTTTTCTTATAAGTTTTACATTTAGAAAAAATATTTACAAGAAAAAGTCCAATCAGGTAAAAATGTCTATACAAAAAGCTATCGGACTTAGCGCGGCTTTTAATTTTACACAAAAACTAAATCAGCTAATTTGTATGAAAAGTCTAATTAGGAAAAGTGCCGGTGCGTGCGGGCCGGATCTTGACTGAGAATCAGGAGCAAATCACTTGACATTGATTTAATCAGGAATTATCCTTGGCTAGCGTTTTTCTATAAGTTTTAGAGATCTATCCCAAACTATTCTCCCGGACTGACCAACAGTTATGGACCAGCTGGATTTCGTAGGGGCTCGGAAAACTTTAACGGATTTTTCAGAAAGGAAAGCTTTTACCTTTGGAGCGATAGCGCGCTATCCCAACTCCTGAGTACTGACGTAGGCAGTCACTAGTACTCCGCGGACTTTCCTGTACCTCTTACTTTACCGATAAAAAACGCGTCGCGATAATGTTCTGAATATCTCCACTTCTTCAGGAAAGGAAATTCCGTCAAATACCACACTGGCTTTTGGAACGGAATGGCCAATCCACAAGTACTGATCCCCTTTTTCACCTAGTTAGTGTATCGTCTAGGGTATATTATAGGCAATGCAGTAGGCGCACCGATCAACCTGAGGTCTAACTTCGGACGTTAGAGGGCTGAGAGACTCTCTGTTCAACTATCTTCACGAATCTCTTAACTTCTGCCTAAAACCCTGTCATTTTATTTGTTTTAGCAATTTCTAACTGCGTAATAGATCCTTTCAACCAATCACGAGCCTTTGTACACCCTGATTCTTGATTTTCGAAAGGCTTTGTTCTAATAGCAAATTTAGAAGATTTTTTCTAGTTACGCGACCCTTAATTTACCAATTATTCGCGAACCCCTTAATGAAAAATCGCGTACCATATCTTGAATTTCCCGTTTTGTTATTCCCTAAACTGTAAAACCACCCCTGAGAAAATCCCATTAAGAATTTAAATTTCCCAACGGCTTTCCCGCGAAGGAGGATGATTTTCGGGATTTTTTACCCGTGTATTTATAAGAATAAAACTTTATTATAAACCCTAGAGAGTTAAAGTATGCTTTAAAATATCCCGGTTTACTAGGGCTAACTTACTGTAAAAGAAAAAGAAAACCGATTCATTATTTTTCCTGCAATACGTGAATTTCCAACATGAGAACCCTCGTTTTGATAATTCTAAATTCAGGCGCGCTGAAAACTTTCCGACGGCGAAAGATTCATGGGCACGCCCCCTTAAGAATTACGCAAAGCTTTAGGGTTACAAACTTAAAAGCTTAATTTATGAATTATGTGATAAGATATATGAATTATTGTTAGTTTTAATTGTTTATATGATGAATGGTCATGTTTTAATAATCCGGGGGTTAGAAAAAATAAAATATAAGCTTGCAAAAATGTGTTTTTGCAACAGTTGCGTATTTTTAAGGGTCTTGGGTGGGCGTGGCTTGTGGTGTTGTTCGACCAATCCTGGCGCGGCTTCGTGTGACGGGTCCTTCTCGGTGTTCAGATGGTGTTGAGACGTCGTTGTTTGCGTTGTCTGTCAGCAGGGTGAAGCTTCGTTAGGATAGATTTCCATGTATGTGGCAGGCGTTGTGTATCATCCCGTTTATTTAGGTTTTCGGGCCGTTTTTCGATTTCGATTGCTCATATAATACGAGGGTGTAGATTTTCGCACCTCGCTAGGACTTTTATGTTTTTAAAGTCGATCTTGTGGCCAGTTTCCAGTACATGTTGAGCTAGAGAGGATTATGGAGTTCTTTGTCGGACGGCATTCTGATGTTTTTCGGCTCTAAAAGTTACACGTCTGTTTGTTTGTCCAATGTATGGTAGTTTACACGTGGAACATCTAATTTCATAAACGCCCTGATCTTCGCCGGGAATTCTGTCCTTTGGTGTTGTTAGTATTTCGCCTACTTTGCGGTCCGTGGTAAAAATGGTCTCTATGTCGTGGCGTCGTAGTAATCGGCTAATTTTGTCCGTCGTTCCTTTTACGTATGGTAAAAAGGCTTTTTGTTCCCGTTCTTTTCGTTCTTTGGGTCTTTTATCCTCTCTTGCCTTGTTAATTAACATGTTGCTGTAACCGTTGGATCTAAGGGCCCCTCCTAATGTTTCTAGTTCTGCCTTTAGGTGTTTTTCGTCTGATAGCCGTTTTGAGCTTGATGTTAGTGTTTAACTCCGCATAAAGTTGAGCTGGGTGGTGATGAGATTCGGCTTAGGTAGCGGTAGTGTGGGTTGCTTTTCTACACTGCATGTCCTACTGGTCTTGTATTCTTGACTAAAACATCTAAAGGCAGCCTGGTCTGTTCGGTTTCCCTAGTAAATTTTATATTTTTCGATTGTTGAGGTGGTAGGAACCCTGAAGTGTTTCTCTTCCGGTGGCATACTACAAACGTGTTGTGATATTCACCCAAGTTTTGTTTCAATTAAGGCTTCTAAGGCCGGGTTCAAGTCCTCAGGAATAAGTTGCAACGCTGGTGAGAGAGGTGAGCCCATGGGTGCCCCTTCTACCTATCTATAATGTTGTCCCTTTTATATGAAATATGTGTTCTTCAGGCAGTGAGCTATAAGTGAGATTATGTGGTCCGGTGGTCTATATTTGGCTTTGATAACTTCCGGAGCTTCTTGAACGGGAATTTGTGTGAATAACGACACTACATCGAAACTCACAAGGATGTCTTGTTGTGAGATGTCTGATTTCTGAAGTATCTCGACGAAGTGTGTTGAATTCTTTACATATGAGGGCATGTTTTCGACGTGGACTTGCAGAGTTGTCGATAAATATCTTGCCAAGGCCTGAGTTGGACAGCCGATAGAACTAACGATGGGGCGTGTTTGGCTTATGAATCTTCGGTAGGCCGTAAAACTTCGGGCATCTGGATGATTTTTTCTTGGGTATATATATATATATATATATATATATATATATATATATATATATATATATATATATATATATATATATATATATATATATATATATATATATATATATATATATATATATATATATATATATATATATATATATATAATAAATAAGCGCAGAGGACTGCGAACATAGGACAATCCTGGAGCATTTTGGATGTACCTAAAAACGCCGCACGCTTTGCTTATCGATCAATAATTTTCGGTAAACAAATTCATAAGACGGCGTCGGCCGGCAAAGCATCAACTCAATACGTTTATTCCTGAAATAATTCTTTACTATCGGAACGCTCGACAGCTAAAGTTTTACTGTGTCGATTATTTGCGACCAAAAAGTTTTTTTTTTAATAAAATAATAATTATTAATAATGGATGTTTACGAACTGGAGAAAATTAAAATTATTAAATGGTATCACCGTGAAAATCCTGTTAGGGGAATTAGGGAATTATTTATTAATTTATTTCAACCAGGCCGACTCCACGATTTCCACTATTCACCGAGTATTAAAAACCTTCTGACATTTGGTTGTTATCCAAAACATAAACATGATAGTGTCCCAGAAGAAAACAACGAAAGGAAAATAAAGGAAATTATGGTAGTGGCAAGTGTTATTAAAAATCCTACAATTTTCATTAATACAATTGCAAAACAGGTTAATTTGAGCAGAAGATCAGTGGGTAGAGTGCTGAGAAAAAATGGATACCTAGATCCTACAAAGTAAGAAAAACCTATGAAATTTTTCTGATGATCATTTTAGACGAATGCAATTTTGTGAAACTGTAATGGAAATGGAAAAATAACAATGATTTTTTTTCTTGGGTCACAAAATCACAAATTTATGGTTTCCAGGAGAATGGGCTAATAATCTACAAAATTGCAATTATAAATTGAAAATTCTTTTAGGATTATTACCCTCAGCATTCTAGCAAATGTCAGAAGGCGTTTTATGAAATCTTGGTTATTGTTTGGCTCAAGAAGGTGGTTTATTTGAGCATCTTCGATAACTTCAAAGAGTTTTTCTTTTTTATTCTATGAATGCACATTAATTTATTTTTAAGAATATCTTCTACGTTCCATTATTTATTTGAGAAAATTCTTTTATTTTATTAGGAAAAACTGTTTGGTTCTTAAGACCCTAGCAAACGTTCAGGTCCCGTAAGCAACTAATTTTAAATTTATGGCTGATAAGAAATCCGATCGAAGTCGGTTGACGCTAGTAGCTCTGCTACTTGCCTATAAGCACTGCATCCTCTTACTAAAAATAAAAACGTAGTACAGAACTAAACTGGGCAGATAATTCTTCCGAATTTATCACCGCACTCCCCACCAGTCCCAACCAAAAATGAACCACGCGAGGAAACGAGACGGAAATTGAAATACAAGCCACAAAATTATTATTGGTATTTTAGAATTGGGTACATCCAAAATGCCCAGGAGCCTCCTATGTTCGCAGTACAGTGCGCTTTACTGTATATATATATATATATATATATATATATATATATAATATATATATATATATATATATATATATATATATATATATATATATATATATGTTAACTCGATAATTACACAAATCACTTTTTAAAAAGGTTTATTTTATTACTAAATAATTACACAATATTTTACTTTTATAATTCAAAAATTAAACTGACATAATAACGGTCTAAAATAATACTAACTTTAATACAGCAAATCCTTAGGTATTTATAATAAAATAAATGCGGCGTCAGCATAGTTCCCACGTAAAACATCACGTTTTGCAACTATGCTGATTTAGCTTCTTAGAAATATGGAGTCAAATTGCTATTGCGAAATATTATACTTATGTGAACAAATTATGTTAGTTATTTTCGCATATAACAACTCCCCCCATAAGAAAAAAGTTAATGCTCTGCGCGTTAACTTTTAGTGATTGTCCCTAAGTTCGAAAGCTTCTTCTTCTTGGGGATGAATGGGCGGCCTTCTTCTTCCTAGGACGCTGGGTAGTCTCAATCGAGGATGCTTTTGGGGAGGTGGTCCTGGTGGGAATGGTCTATTTTCGTCTGAGTGTCCTCCAGTAAGACTAGGTAGCTTCTTCTTGCGACATTTGCAGATGATATACAGGGTGATAAAAGCGGATATTAAAGTAATTTTAAAGATTGTGAACCAGGTTAGATGCTTTTGTATGAAGGGTTGGTTCATAAGTCGATCGAGTTCTTCAGCATATTGGTCCAGTTTTTGCTGGGCTACATTGAAGTCTTCCATATCGATCTTGCTGAGTTTAAGAGGTTTTAAGTCAGGAGTATGGATTTTTGAAGAAATATTTTGGCAACAAGTAAATGGAATTTTGACTGGGTGATTCTTGTATGTTACGTTTTCATATCTATCTATTAGATATGTTGACTGAACTCGAGTGCTCCCGATAAAGGCATGGCATCCAGGCTGGAGTTTCAATAGGAATTTGTATTGATGATTTTGGTTTGGACTTCCCTTCCCTCATTTTACTGTGACTGGTAATGGGTCCGTTATGGTGATAAGCCAATAATTGCGATCGACTTCTTTGACGTTGTATTCTTTCGCAGCAAGGATTAGTACTTGGCAGGGTTTTGGCACGTAGTTTTTCGGCTTCAGGAGTTGCGCTTCACACATGGCTTCACTATCGATGGGGTAGGGCAGAACTGTGGAACAGATTTTCTTGCCTTGGTTGAGAGTTTTGCATTTATCCAGATTTCGAAAGGATACGTACAACATTGAGTCATCGTCTTTCGTGATATATTTGTGTGTTATTGGAATTACATGGTAGAAACCTGTTCGATTATCAAATATTGGTATGGGATAAAGATGATAGAGGGTGTATGATTCGGGCTCTACTAGGGGTATTTTGAGAATAAAGACCACTTTTGAGTCTGATTGATAAGCTTCTAGTTCTATTATATCGATATACTGAGCTATGCTAGAGGAGTATACAGGTAGGGGAAGGTTATTTTTCTTTATTGACTGAGAGATCTGTTGTAACGATTGGACCAAATCTGTTGGAGTAATTATTGAGCTATGTAGAATATTTAAACGCGCAAAAGAAATCGCATTTAAAACGTCATTAAGAAAGTTTTCTACAAATGAATAACTTTCCATTAGTGATTCACAATATTCCAAGGTCCTTATTTGTGCGTAATAAAAGGCGAGATCGTCCGAGATAGCCGTTATTGATTGATAAATTTCGTTTAAATCTTTATTAAATGTCTCTTAGTCAATTTGTAGTTTTTGTATGGTTGAGTTAAAGTTTCTTATAACCGATGTTGTCACCGAAATTTGGTTTTTTAAAAGGTCTTCTATATGTCGTTCGTCTTGTGTTATTTTGTTTATGCAATCGTTAAAATAATCACCGTCTGAAGCATCAAGGTTTCCCGTAATTGATTTCCAAACAGTTCCTGCTCCATTAAAGATGCCTCGTTTTTCTCTATACATGTAATTTTGTGTATCAGAAAAAATTTCTTTGTATTTTTGATTAACAGAATCTGAAATTTGGTTAAGAAGACTAACATGTGTTTGTACTTCCGTTTTAAAGGATACCATTCGGGGTATTTCCACGTAAATGAAAGCATCTAGAAGTTGATCTAAAATTTTATCGTTACTAGCAATTATTTCTTTAATATTTGATAAATCTTTATAGACCAGGAGCGTCCACTTGTCGTTGGAGATTTTCAAATTTCCTGCTTCGTGGAAGAAGATTCCTAAGGTATTTTGTATGGGCGTCAATGTAAATTGGGCCAGGGCTACCGAGGAAAGCCCTAGATATCTGTAAAGAAGAAACGCTAGTCATAATAGGGTTTTAACCTATCGAAATTGACTTTCGTATTTTGTTTAGTTTGGGGGTTAAGGAGAATAGCTGAATTTTGAAAAAGTTCTTTAATTTCAAAAGGTCCGTTAAATATATTTTTGTCCTTGGTTTTAATTTGGGATTCTTTAAGGTATACCTTATCACCAACTTTATATTCAGGGGTATTGGGAGATTTCGCTTCGTCGAACCTACCTTTTGCTTTCTCCTTTTGCGTAAGCGTTCTTTCTCTGGCAAGTTTGTAGTAGTACTCCATTTTGTTATTCAAGTCTCTTACATATTTAGAAATTAGTTTTTCTTGGTTATACAAGGTCTCCGGAGGTCTACTGGATGTGTGTCCAAAGATAAGTTCATATGGCGTAAATCCATGTGTCTTATTTTGGGTGTTGTTATAGCAAATAGTGGCATATGGAAGTACGTTGAAAGGGTGTTCGTGGGGGTTTTCCGCTTTATTTGCCCGTATCATTTCTGATAACGTGGCGTGGAACCTTTCAATTGAGCTATTGGATTGTGGGTGTCCTACGCTTGAAAATGTGAGTTTTATGTCGAAGAGTTCGCATAAATCTTTCATCAATTTGTTGTCAAGCCATAGTCGCAGTGAATTCTAAGGGGTGTTCCATAGTGTTGGAAAAACACTAACAGGGTGTTAACTATGGTGTTTGATTTTTTATCGGTCAATGGATAGGCTTGTGTAAATTTGGTAAGTTCATCCCGTATAGTTAGGGCGTAGTTTCTTTCCGGGTATTCGAAAATATCGATATTTATTCTTTCAAAAGGCGTCTTAGGTGTCTCCGTAATGACAAGAGGGGTGTTTAGATTTTTCCTACATATTTTAACTTTTTGGCACGTTTCACATTTTTTGATAAATTTTTCAACGTCTTTAGTTAAGTTGGATATTTACTTTTTATACGCCTAACTGTTTCATTTATACCGCGATGCAAATTACTTTTACCCATATGATAATGCTCTAGAATATTTGGTATTTCTTCTTCACTTGGGGTTCTAATGATATCTTGACAAATTTTAAGCTTAATGTCTTTGTCGGCAAAAATAAATGAAAAAATTTCAAGATGGGAAGTTCTAAATTATTTTCTATACAATAGGTTTTGTCAGATGGAAATTCGTTTGATTTTGGAATAATATGAAAAATAAATTTCACCACAGATCCAGGGTCAAGGTAAAGGAATAATGAAGTACGAACGGTTTTGACTGACTTACTAGAAGTAATGTTAACTTTATTATGATCGAGTTTGAGGTTTTCTTCAAAAATGCGTCTAATATTTTGATGATTTCTTGAAGTTTGTTTTCCCAGAAAAATGTAACGATATTTTTATTTGAGTTGTCAAGTAGCTGGGAGTTTGATGTTTCAACTTTGGAATAGTCTATTAGGGATTGAGTGTTATATAGTCTAACGAATCTGTTAAATTCGGAAGTAAGGAGTTCGTCGTCTATATCGGGATTTTCCGTAGGGTCATTTTCGGATTCATCTTCTTCGTTCGCGGCGTAAACTAACATTTTTGATTGGAAGTTAGCGCATTCTTGGAAATTGTTAATACGTATTCTGGATAGTGCGTCCGCGTTTTTATTTATTTTTCCTGCTCTATATTCGATTTTATAATCGTACTCTTCGAGTTTAAGGCGCCAACGAGCTAATCTGCTACCTGGATCCTTAATTGAGAAGAGCCAAGTGAGAGGCCTATGGTCAGTAATTAGAGTGAATTTTCTCCCAAAAAGATAGGGGCGGAAGTGTTTCACTGCCCAAACAATAGCTAGTAATTCCCTTTCGATCGTTGAATATGTAGTTTCAGCGTTACAAAGGGTTCTAGAAGCGAAGGGCCTTGGGAGAGGACAGCGCCTATTGCAAAGGCACTTGCATCTGTTGTTAAGAGGAAGGGTTCTTCGAAATTGGGATATGTAAGAATGCGGATCTACATTCGGTATCAAAGCAAAATTCGACGTCTTTCTTCAGAAGTTTGGTAAGGGGTTTTGACGTTTTGGCGAAGTTGAGAATAAGGCGCCGATAGTATCCAACTAATCCTAAAAAGGATTTTATATCTTTAGAAGATTTGGGTTCGGGAAAATTTTTGATGCACTCGACTTTGGAGGGATTTGGCTTAACACCGTCTTTGGTTACTAAATGACCAAGGTAAGCGACTTCCTTTCTGAGAAACTCGCATTTGTCAGGCTGTATTTTTAAATTGGCCTTTCGAAGACGTTTAAATACCTCTTTAAGTCGATCTATATGTTCATGTATTGTTGGAGAATAGACGATTATGTCATCCATGTACACTAAGCATCTCTCGTTCTGAACGCCGAGGAGAATATTGTCCATGATTCTTTGGAAAGTGGACGGGGCGTTCTTCAAACCAAAGGGCATACGAACAAATTCGTAATGTCCATTTTCGATGGAGAATGCCGTTTTGGGAATGTCCTCGGGATTGATCTCAATTTGATGAAATCCAGACGCGAGATCAAGCGTCGTAAAATATTGACATTTGCCTAGTTGGTCTAACAAGTCCGAGAGGATAACGGTCATCAACTGTGACCTCGTTTAATTTGCGGTAATCTATAACGACACGCCATTTTTGTTTGCCAGAAGCGTCGAGTTTTTTAGGTACTACCCAAACAGGAGAAGACCAGGGTGAAACAGAAGGGCGAATGATGCCTTGTTCCAACATTTTGTTGGTTTGGTTCTTAACTTCCTCTTTGTGGACTTGGGGATACCTGTAAGACTTTGTGAAGATAGGGCGAGCGTTGTTTGTTATGATGGAATGCTTAACCTCGTTTGTAAATGTTAGGGAATCGCCTTCAAGATAGAATATATCGGTAAAGTCTAAACAAAGATTTGTTATCAATTCTTTTCTTCTGAGCTTAAGTGTTCGGTTCTTAATTGATTTTTAATTGTTTGAACTCTGTCAACTTGAAAGGTATTAGGCTCGTTTTGAGTATTAAGGTTTAGTATGGTCTCGCTGGGGGTAAAAGGTTCAATAGAAAGATCCGAAAAGTCGATATTTTTTGGTATTACGTTGGCATTAATTATAGTAGTAAAAAATTCACCCTTTTCGTTAACGTGTACAAGCGCGTTTGGTAACCTAACCTTTTCTTTTTCTTGAGAATGTAAAATCGCGTCGACATTTTTTAAGTTATAAGTTAGTTTAAAAATCTTTTCAGTTCGACCGTCTATTAAAATTTTATTGTTGCTTGAATTTAAAATATCTGATTTTATTATAGGGTTAGATACCTTATTTAGGGGTATAGTCTTAAAATTGGTGATAAGATTTTTTGATTTCAAGTCTATAATGCATTCATAATGTTCTAAAAAATCAAGACCAACGATGCCGTCAAAATCTATATCTAAATTATAAATAAATACTTTATGGGAATCACCCTTATTAAAAGGTATAAGGGTTGACTGTGAAATAGACAGTTTTTGATTCGTTATTCCTTGTACTGTGACGTTTTCGGGAGTGCGATTTGGAAAGTTTTTTACTGTATTTTCTTTAAAAATAGAAATGCCAGCACCGGTATCAATGAGTAGTTTAAATGTGTTTGTGACGTCATGGATGTAGTAAAGATTTTTAGAATTCACTGTTAGTAAAAGAAAATTTTCATAGTCTTGAGAGTCGGGTACTGATGCGGTTTGTTCTTCGAAAGTTTGAAAATTGGGGTCGTATTCGGGATAGTCATAGCTATTATCCGTATAGTAGTCATTGTAGTCATAGTTTTCACAATATATTTCATTGTCTAAGTTTACATGATGTGCCCTTTGTTGGTTTGAGGAGTAGTACGGGTTTCTTTGTATGACATTTGGGCGAACTTGGGTATTATTTTGCTGAATCGCAGGAGGCCTAGATTGATTTTGGAATGGATTTGTTCTAAATTGTTGAGATGATTGTGGATTTTGGTTTTGCGGAGAAGGGTGTCCTTGAAAATGTGTATTGCTATTTTGAAAACTATTCTGGCGTGGCTGCATTTGGGAGTAGCAATCTGAGGCTAAATGACCGTTTCGTCCGCATTTAAAGCAACGATTGACTTGCATATTTGGCTTTCTGATTTGTTGTGGCGGTTTAAGGGTTGTTTGTCTAATACTTTTTGGGTTTCAAAGTATGACAATTGTAGTTCTCGTCTAATGCGAGACTGGGCGTCAAGGAGATCTCTGGGATTTCCTGCTCGGATTATTTGACCTAATTTAGGTTCAAGACCTGTTAAAAGAGTATTTAGTGTCATGGTATCTATAAGCGAGGTTTGGGCGGCTTTTTGATCGTTAGTGAGATTCGATTTTTGAATATTAGCCAACATTTTCGCGTTGAGTACTTGTAATCGATTGAAAAAGGTCAGTGGCGACTCGTTAGGTAGTTGTCTTAGTCTCTGTAAGTCCTGAATAAGGGACGACAGATCCCTAGAGTCACCGAAATAAAGATTTAAAAGTTGTTTAATCTCGGAATAGGTAGAGGGATTTCTAGAATTTATTAATTGCGCGGCACGTCCTTTTAATTTATTTTTTATATGAATCACTAATAAAAGCCGTTGGTCCAGTGTGGCCATTTTGTAACCACAATCGCATGCGCTCAAAAATGTGCCAAGAGAGATTTGGTCACCTTCAAATTCCGGTATAATAGAGAAAATTTCGGAGAGCCTATAGGGCTCAATTTCAGCATCAGCATTGTTTTGTTGCTGTGTTTGTGCTCGTGTTTCCGGCATTTTAAATAAAAATTAGAATTTAATAAAAGACTTAAAAATGCTTTGGTAAAATAACGGGGAATAGAATTTGAAAATCGAACAGTTCTCGCAGGTTGGTTGTCAGGGGCTTCACCAGGTGTTCCTTCCACAACCGTCTTTGAGTGGGGATGCCGTGAGGTTCTTTTTCGTTAAGGGATGGGAATCCGCCGCCAACAGTTGAATGGTTTCTTTTCTGCTGACGTTGACGAATCCTACAGCGACTGCGCCAATTGTTAACTCGATAATTACACAAATCACTTTTTAAAAAAGGTTTATTTTAATACTTAAATAATTACACAATATTTTACTTTTATAATTCAAAAATTAAACTGACATAATAACGGTCTAAAATAATACTAACTCTAATACAGCAAATCCTTAGGTATTTATAATAAAATAAATGGGCGTCAGCATAGTTCCCACGTAAAACATCACGTTTTGCAATCTATGCTGATTTAGCTTCTTAGAAATATGGAGTCAAATTGCTATTGGAAATATTATACTTATGTGAACAAATTATGTTAGTTATTTTCGCATATAACATATATATATATATATATATATATATATATATATATATATTATATATATATATATATATATATATATATATATATATATATATATATATATATATATATATATATATATATATATATATATATATATATATATATATATATATATTATATATATATTATTTACAGCTTTTTCGGTTCGTTTTACGAACGATTCTTGAAATATCCGAGAACGGCCCAGAACTGTATGCGCGGTAGCTCAATACTTTGAATCGTTCTCTGACAGTTCCAGGACTATCAGACATTTGAAAATCTCGAACGCAGTCATAATCCACCGATACGGACGGTTCTAGAACTGTCCCAATGTAGTCCTAGAAAAACGCGAACTTAGAATTAAAAAGTCCGAGAACAGTTCTTTAAAACTCGAACAGGCAATTTTGAACTGCGCAAGCGCCGGACGGTTCTAGAACAGCAATTTACCGAACCCGAAAACAGCTTACATTATTTTACATCCGAATCCATTAATTTTAAATTGAGTTTTGTTCAAATTTTATCAAAAAAAATCTCTAAAACTGCTTTACTTACTTTCAGAAATATGCAAACTCAATTTTATCTTTTTAAACAGTCGTGATTACTTATACTCAAATTAAATCCAATGTTGTAAAACACTACGACACTTCTTCGTTTTCGTTTTATTTTTTTTCTTAATTACGTAGATGTATTTTTTTTTTAACTAAATCAGGTATAGCACGTACTTTGCAATAAATCGTAGTTGCCATCAAAATAGCACCTAGATAGGGTACCAAGGCATATAAAAGTTTGCGAAATAAAACAGTTTTTATTTATTAACGTATTTTGTAAGATTTTTACACAGTTTTAAATTAAATTTAGTATAAACTACAGAAAAAATAACGCATTCAGACGTAAAACGATCTGTTGAATCCAATGAGCTGTTAGTTTAACTGGAGAAAGCATCGATTTGGCATAAGCGTGGCATCATAAAGGCACATTCTAAGGTTCTGCCTAGCGATGAATGAACCTCTGTACTTGAAACAATTAAATCCACCAAAACCCGGGAAAATGGTTACTACAGATACTATTTTGTCGTAAAGCGTGGCTTCCAAGTATTTTTCTGTTTCAATTACTTGATAGTATATTATGATTAAATTTTACTTAATTTATTCCTAAAACTACATCAAAATAAGCTCTACTATTGTATTTTAAATTGTAAATAATATTTGTTATATTTATTACTATAAAGTATAACACAGAAAAGTAATAATGTCAAAATACTATTTTCTTTTTGGACAGCTACTAATAAAGGCGCGATAACGTGACAACAGCGGATTTTTCGTAAAAGCATACTTCCGCCACCTTCAGCTTCGCTCAACAGATGACACATTAAATATGGCGTTTTAGTCCAAATGTTTTTTGTTGTTTGGGTAATTTTTGTGACAGTTGTATAAATTTTAGTTTTGTGTAACTACTTTTAATGACGGATATTATTCCTGGATTATCATTTTACAAATAAGTTCAAACTATGCTTGTACCATTCTATCGCCAATAATAAACAAGAACATGTTGGCCGCAGCTCTCGATTGAATATGAATGAAATGCTTTCTCTATCTATGATGTTAGCTCAAAAATACACAGGGTATCCCATTTAAAAAATTTAAATTTTTAGACATTTCCGGTGAGACCGGAAGTCGGGAAAGCTTATCAAATGTGCATGAAAATGACATTTTATTAGCATAACATTCCTAGTGACTTTCGTTAATATCGATAAAGATAATTAAAAATGGCAGCCGGAATTTAATATTGTCGGCACCCGGTATATATAGTGCATCCGTAAAGTAGTTGATATTTTTGGCCAAAACGCTTGAACCCCTAAAGATTTTTTTTTGCACACTTTTTCACATAGTCTTTATATATACAGGGTGATTCCTGTAGGAGGTATGACGTCTGTAATATTTTGCTTTAATGGTTACGTCCATATTTTATTACAGAGTATGAAAAAGCAAATTTTTTTACACTATAAGAGATTTTTTATGGGTTAAGTAAAAAAAACAAAGGACGCTTTCCAAATTATAAAATACTAATGTTAATCCTAGTCAACACTTTTAAAACAACTAAATTGAAAGAAAAATACAAATATCAACAGGTGGTTAAATAAACGAAACGAAAAAAATTAGAAATGCTCATTATAAAGATAGGTAGCATAGCCAAAACAAAGTACATTGTTTAATGGAATTCTTTGCAATGATAATTTCGTACATAACATTTTTTTTTTCTAAAAGGCAATATTTTTTTGAATGGACATGTTAATAGACAAAACTACCGTTATTGAGCTACGAAAAATTCGCAATAGATAACGAAGTATCATACATAAAATCCCCAGAAAGTCAATTTGTGGAAGCTATAGTCGACAGAAGAATTTTAGGTTTCTGTTTATTTGACGTAAACCTAACCGGTGAAAGATATTTGGATTTTTTAACTTAGGACCTATTTTCTATACTAATTCTTTCTTTCAACAAGATGCTGCATCTCCCCAGTATGCAGCACCTGTACACGCTTACTTAAAAAAGATCTTTTACCGTCGTTTATCAGATTTATCATCCCTGGATTACTGTTTGTGGGGATACTTAAAAAGTAAAATATACGTTAGAAAGCCAGAGTATTTAAAAGAAAGAATGCAATATACCTCCTGAAGTTATGAAAACTTTCAACAAGAAATTCATCGTCTTAGCTACTGTTAAGTACCCAAAGTGTTTTTTAGTTCTTTTTAAGGCTTTTATGACCTTTAAAATGAGTGTTTTAAAATTTTAAAACTGTTTTTTATATTTAACTCATACTTAAATTTATTATAACCGTAATAAAAAGTGAGGTTTGCTATTGAAAAAAATTATCGATAAAGTCATTCCACTTACATGAATTACCCCGTATATGTCAATTCTATGTGAAAAAATACACAAAAGAAATTAAATTTTACAGCTTCAAGGATGTGCGTTTTTTGTTTTTTTTATTAAATTAACCATCTAGAGGTTTAATTAAACATTTTTAAAGGTATTTTGCATTTTAAGTAGCCTTATTTGTGAGTATACTTGCATTTAAAATGCGATTTTTAAACAAATTCCATTTAGCCCCATCATGGGGCTAAATGGAAGGAAGACTATACTTTTTTTCTTTAATTACACTGATTGCAATCACCTCAAAGTAATCTGAATAATTTTAGATTCGATGAAAGTAGCTTTGTTGCAGCGAGGTAGGACCTAAATTTGGAAAAGTGTTTCAAGTGGGGGCATGTGGGGAAAGTGCGTTTTTGGTGTAGATACGTTTATTCTAGGCCGTTTTGAAAAAATATTCTTTTGCCAAGTTTAGCAACCTAGCACAGTCGCCCCCATGCAGTTTGATACGAGTGGTGGGGAAGCGATCCACTGGTAATCGAGGGAATGTGTTAACGCTGCAGGCCAAAAACAGCTTCAAGTATTCCTAGAATTTTTAATAAATTTATCCACTACTTTACACATGCTCTATATACAGGCTAATCCGGAAATTATAGAAAATACTAAGATGGTTAAATTGGTACAAAGTTGCGCATTTAGGTGACTAACCATAGATTTTTAAATAGTAAAGATAACACAATAAACACGAACTCACGGTCAGACCAGTGTTGCCAACTCGGATTTTGAAGAAAGCGTAGGCCCGATTAGAAAATTACGTAGAAATAGTATTTTTTTCCATATAGAAAATACGTAGATCTACGTAATTTTTTTCTGAGTAAAATGAAGAGAGATGGCTAGGTAAAAGTAAATAAAACGACAATGTAAATGACCCCTAAAGTGGCAGACAGCAGACAAACAAAAATTTAAAAAAAAATACCGTTAGCAAACAAAAAAATCTATGAATTACCACTCGTAGATGATTTTAAAAAGTTTGCTACTTTCAAGGTCATCATCAATTCATTTAAATTATCCAATTTTTATTATCATTTTCATTCAGACAAATTAAATTTGTATATATTTTTATTCAAATGTTTAATGTGTTCCTGCGAAGGCTCGCGATTTATTTTTCGTAAAGATTAAGCCTGTTAGTGTGTCAGTAGAAAGTATATTTCTTATGTTAGTTTTTATCAAATTGATCGCAGAAAACAGACGCTCGACATTTGCACTGCTATGTGGCAATGTTAATAAATTTTGTGCAAATTGAGCCAATAGGGAAAACATTTGAGACGAATCTTATTTTTAAAATATGACGCCAAAACTCATCTGCTTTGATTAGCTGTTCCTCTTGAAATGGAAGACTAGTGTTCCTTAGAGTTCCCCATTCCCGGTCTAATTCTGTCAAATTTTTTAGACATAATCCTTTTTTTAGGGTAAGTAAGAATCAAGACTTTTCGTTTTAAACAGTCACATTAGTCACAGTTCTATAGAAAGGACCAAGAATCAAAACTTTTTTAAAATGAATAGCACGAGACGTGTCGATTGTGCGTTAATATGAAACGGAACTTTTAATAACTTTTTTTCGCGAAAGTAAAGAAAATTATGCCCATTCAGTCTATTTTGTAAAGGACATGGCACACTTCTTATGGATTTGAGTCACCGACAGATTTTTTTTTAAATTTTAGTATTTTACTTTACAAGTGCAAATAACCATTTTCTTTCATTGCGCCAACCTTGTAGCTATACAGGGTAATACCATAAAATAAAGCCAAAAATTTTTAATTTTTTTTATTTATTACAAAATACTGTCTCTCACCCTAGAATGATAAAATTAGGCATTTTTATATAAAAAGAATATATATTCCATACAAAGTACTTTTTTTATCGTATACAGGATTTTTATCTGTCATGTCCTACAGGGTGCACGATTTATTAATGAACCAACAAATATACAGTCCAGTAGGCCTAAATATAATATATTATGTCAGTTATTATTATAACCTATACGAATTTCGTAACTTGGCAGTAACTTATTAATATATACAGCGTGTCTCTCCAAAAAAGTTATTTTTAGATACTGGGTGAACCAAAATTATATGGGGGTTTTATTTATATTTTTTTCCAAGCATACTGAAACCGCTGTTGTAAAAAGATTTTTTTCACCGATCTACACTATAAACATACTGAGTGATGTAGACAAAAGTTTTGAAAAATGACTTAGTATTACGTAAAATGTCGCAATTTAATACAAACATGAAAAATAATTTATGCATAATATTTTACAGTAAAAATACAGATTACGGGTTTTAAGGTAACCCTTAATCATTTCAAAACAAAAATAAACACGATGGTAAACTTCAAACAGTAACAAGTTAGATACTGTTTGTAGAGAAAATATTTTTATTAGTAACTCTTAACAATAATGTTATATTAATTAGTATTATTCATTTGAATCAAACTAAGGCCGTTGTTTAGCTTAATTAAATACTTTTGGGTGTCCATTCCGGGTCTCCACTATCCATCTTGTTTTTGTAATTTTTTGTACCATATTTGCCTGCTCAGTTGTAAACTACCTTTGATTTCGTGCAAGGGTAGGTGGCATCTCCACGTTTAAGTTAAGATTTTCTAAAAACTTAACAGCGTCTTTATAACCTCCTTCCACAACAAATACATCGCCATCGTGTACCCATTGACGAATATTTTCGCGATCCTGTTGCATCTCATTACGAATAATAGCTGCATCATTATTTCTTATATTCGAAAAATATGAACCTTGCACATCCACGATGTATCCATCTGGTGCTACAATTAGACCTGCTTGATATAAAGTATACCTCTTGGGTAGATCGGTAATTTTTTTACAACAGCGGTTTCAGTATGACTGGAAAAAAAATATAAAAATAACTGCCATATAATTTTGGTTCACCCAGTATCTAAAAATGACTTTTTTGGGGGGACACGCTGTATATATGAATGAGTTACTGCCAAGTTACGAAATTCGTATAGGTTATAATAATAACTGACATAATTATATTATATTTAAACCTACTGGACTCTATATTTGTTGGTTCATTAATAAATCATCCAACCTGTAGGACATGAGAGATAAAAACCCTGTATACAATAAAAAATTACTTTGTATTGAATATGTATTCTTTTTATATAAAAAATGCCTAATTTTATCAGTCTGGGGTAACAGACAGTATTTTGTAATAAATAAAATAAATATTTTTAAAAATTTTTGGCTTTATTTTATGGTATCACCCTGTATAGGTGCAAGGTTGGCGCAATGAAAGAAAATGCTTATTTGAACTTCCAAATTAAAATACTAAAATTTAAAAAAAAATCTGTCGGTGGCTCAAATCCATAAGAAGTGTGCCATGTCCTTTGAACAATTTTAATAGAAAATACGTAGATTTTGGGTCTAAAGTTCGTAGGTTTACAGAAAGGGCTTAAAATACGTAGATCTACGTAAAAACACGTAGAATTGGGAACGCTGGGTCAGACATTGGAAAAGGACGTAACGTGTAACTAAAGTCGATACTTTCTGTTGCCAGCTTGAAAAAAATGTAAACATTTCTTAAGAAAATAGCCTTTAAGTTCTATATTTATAATCAAAAAATGGCATAAAAATAAATATATTACTAGATTTGGCTTTAAAAAATAAATAATTAGAAGATAATTATGCTACGTAAGCCCTTTTTTATTTATTTTTATTTAGTTAAATACGTTTCGCATTGGTACATTTCGCCCGCAAAGGAAATTCTGCTGGCGGAATGTGGCAATGTCGCTTCAACGCGCGTAGGAATTTTACAACCTTTCCGTTGATAAATGGTATGAACAGATTACGTGTAGTGCGACGTTGCCTTGGGTTCCTTTAAGAGCTTTGTGGTATTTTTATTAAAACTAGCTGTTAAAACTATTTACAAATTTATATTAAAAACTCTAAAATGGTGCGTGAATGTGTTTTGTGTAAAAAATTGGACTATTTACACGAAGATGTGTCTTTTCATAGGTAAGTTAGGTTCTGTTCGCTAGGCAATGTTTTTACAAAGGTCAGTGGCGTAGAATTACAATAGCCTGAAGGAAAGTAACAAGACCAAAAGTTATTTATGCATTGTACTTGTTTTATTTTATTTGAATTTTATCGAATTTATTAGTGAGTGAGTAGGTTTGTAATATTGTGGGAGAAATAATGCATTTAAAGTTATTTGGGATCTTCAGCATGGAGCCTCACGCTTTATGTGGAAGATATCGTTGGTTACATTTCTGGCTTTGTGGTCAGGAGTTTAAAAAACTGTGTGACTTGTGTAAAATGCACAAATTTATTGGAAACCGAAAGGCCCTTGTCTCAGTTACAACTAAGAAAAGCTTATGGAAAATTAATAAATGCTAGCCCGTTAGTGGTAGAAATATGCCAGGCAGGGGAAAAATCTTTAGAATTGTACCTAATACAACCGGTATCTTTAATAAAAATATAAATGACTTAATGGATATGCTGGTGGTTTAAGCCATTCATACTATTTCCCCAAAAATATTAAATTATTTTGGAGGCCATCTTTTTGATGGTGACATTCTTAATAATAACCATTCAATGGATCTTACCAAATTAATCCTAATGAAATTCTTTAAAATCCTGGATGTAGCAAAAATAAATAGAACGAGGAGTATAAATACCAAAAGTATTTTATTTAGGATTGAGTAAGATAATATATAGGAAGGTATTCCAATCCGCCGCCACGAGTGTGTCTTGCACACTAAAGTATTTTCATCCTTATTTTTATTATTGCGAAAGATGGGATTAAAATACTTTAGTGTGCAAGACACACTCGTGGCGCCGCGACCGCTTGACACATTTTCCATCATGCATTGCAGGATTGGAATACCTACCTTTTTATATTTTATCTTAGGAATAAGTAGATTATTTATAATGTTTGCCTAATTTATTATATTTTATGTTATTTTTTGTGTACCTAATTATAATAAAAAGTATTCCCAGTTTTTGTCTTTTTTTTATTAATTTGTGGCCCACGTCATACTGAATTTATAGGAGAAAATTAATTTTGTACCAAAAATATTTTAGGTTTTTTTAGAAAAAAAAATAACTATTTATGTTGCTAATCAATATTTTTTAATAAACTAAAATTTAAAAAATCACCATAATTAGAACGATTTAAAAATTAATATTTTCAATTAATTTATATCTAATCGAAACTGCAAGGCTCCGTACAATGTTGCCTTGATCTTTCCTAATTTATCTTCTGTCCTTTTTCCCCTTATATGATTTTATTGATAATGTGTGGGACAAAACAAAGTGTTACTTATGAATGAAATGTTAAGTCTTTTCTTTCTTTTGTCTGAGGCAGGAACCAACAAAACATCGAAAATTTAAATTTTTACTATTTTAAAAATTTTGGAAAAGTTAAAAAATAACTGAAAAAAAAACTTTTTCTTTAAGGAACCGCCAATTTGCAAGATTTTTTAAAATTTTTCCTTCTTTCTGCATAATGACATTTATAATGATAAAGAATCTACCTTTTTTTATTTTTCAGATAACTAGAAGAAAGAGAATCGTGACGAGATCGACACGCTCTTTTTTTCCCTCTACTTCAACAGCGTGTTACTTTGTAAAATATGTTTTTTTGCGAATTCTTAAAATATAAATAAATAAATGATAAAGAAAATGGATAGCGAAAATATTAATTGCTTTTTTCATCGACCGTCTAAAAACGCCAGAAATTCGGACTTCTAGACTAGAATACCCCCTTAACCTGTTAAAACTAATAAACGTTTAAACTTTGAGAAAATAAACACATTTATATTTTTCCAATAATTAGAATAAGCCGAAAAAAATACTAAAATTAAATTAAACACCTTATATATTAGAATGGAGAAATTGGAAAAGGAAAGTCTGCTGTCTTAAATATTTTAGATTACTTAGGAAACTCCCCAAATAGTCCAAGGTAAAAGACCTAGGTGTATTTTTTATGCAGATTTCTCATAATTTTTAAAGTATGACAGTCTTACAAAATTGGATTTAATAATAATATTGTCACTTTTTGTTTAATCAATAATTTCTTAATAAACATAACATAAAATAATAACTTACTCCAAATAAAATAATACATTTTTAAACATGAGTAAGTATAAGCAAATTTTTATTTTAATTTTAATGTCAATCTTTAAAAGGGATAAATAAACAACGTTAAATAAAACTTTATAAAAATTTATTAATATAATAAATGGGGTTCCTAATAAAATATATATGTTCTTCTTGTTAAAGCTTAAATTAAACATTCGAATAATTTACATGTAACAACCTAAATCAAATTAGCTTACAATTAGTAATTCAAACTCTTCGAGCAAACAAATTAAAGACGGCTAATTGAAACATAGTTGTTTAGTTGAGTATTGTGTGCAGTCCAAATTTTGTCAAGGGTAAGACAAATTATTTTATTTCTTTTTATTTTTTATTTAAAATTCAATTATTAAAATTAATCCAAATTGTTAAAGTAACAAGTTATTTAAATATAATTTTTATTGTATATGCTATTGTGAAAATATGCTAACCTAAGATCAAAAATTGCATTACATTACTTCACGCAAGGGAGGATTTGTTTTTTTTTTAATAGGTTTATCTTAACCTCTTATCTGATCATGACGAATATATTCGCATTTCAAACTCTAAAAATTTATGGATATGACGATTATATTCGCACAACAAATTTCAGTGGTCCTCTCCATGGATATGTCGAATATGCTCGCCTGCGGTAGATCACGCGATTCCCCACCCTTTTTTAGTCTCAGTCGAACATGCCGAAATAAGATCGTCGCTTTATTTAGGTCAATTTAAGTGGAATGTTTGTCGTGCTATTAGCGACGTGTATATTCAAGAGATTTTCCCGCGTAAACTTGTATATTATGTCTAAAAAAAGCGGAATGTTCTTCTGATGACTCCAGCGGCTCTGAAAGTATTAGCATAAGTGATTGCGAAGACAGTTTGTACGGGGATTCGTCTGATAACGACTCTGAGGACGAGTCTATTCTATCCGAAGAAGATAAAGACAATGGAGATATTGTCCAATGTTCTAGCGAACCAATTGATGTGCCTTGGACAGAAAATGGAGTTCCGCTTCCTCCTTTTTCATATACTGGTACAGATGGCCCACAAGTTTCGATAAATATTCAGGATCCAGTTGAAATATTTGAGTTATTTTTTGACGAAAATTTAGTTGATTTGATTGTGAATGAAACAAACAGGTAAGAAATGCACTAGAAAAAAAATAGACTGTTCCAAGGTGTATCTTTACTTTCAGATATGCTAATCAATACATCATCCACAACCGAGAAAAACTAAAGCCCAAATCTCGAGTTCACAAGTGGAAAGTAACAAATCCAAATGAGATACGAACCTTTCTTGGCCTCACCATTTTACAAGGTAGGTATATGCATGAAACCATCATTTGAAATGTATTTTACTAGGCGAGAGAGTATCGAAACGCCATTTTTCAGTAAAATAATGCGCGAATTTAGATTTCGTCTAATACATAAATTTTTACACTTTGCTGACAACAATTTTATCGATGACGATCCGCAAATACGAAAATTGTTTAAAATAAAAGCTATTATTGACTACCTAAAAGTAAACTTTATGACTGTATACATTCCTGGAAAAAACATATCGGTTGACGAATCATTGTTAGGATGGAAAGGACGCCTTTCCTGGAAACAGTATATTCCTTCAAAAAGAAGCGTTTTGGAATCAAATTTTTTATATTATGTGAAAGTTCCACAGGCTATGTGTATAACTTTCTCATTTATACAGGGACTGATACAAATTACGGTCCGAAATATAATGAAGAACCCACCGCAGCAAAAATAGTATTAGCACTGTCTGACACTCTCCTCAATAAGGGGCGGTGTTTATTTTTGGACAATTTTTATACCAGTCTATATTTATTAGAAAAATTAGTAAGGCAAAGAACAGACTGCATAGGAACCTTACGGTTAAACCGTAAAGGTATACCAGAAAACATAAAGAAACAAAAATTAGACAAAGGTGAATCGATAGCCATGTTCAAAAGAAAACAGATGATAATGAAATGGAAAGATAAAAAAGATATAACCATGATTAGTACCATACACGATAACTCTATGGTAGAAATTCAAAAACGGGATAAGACAATACAAAAACCAGCTGTGGTTCTTGCATACAATAAGGATATGGGTGGAGTAGATTTATCGGATAATTTGCTGCATTTCTATTCCCTTGATAGAACACATTTAAAAAAATATTACAAAAAAATATTTTTCATTTGTTGAATATTGCAATAGTAAATGCTTACATTTTATAAAAGCAGAGTGGCGGAAAAAAATCGAGACTAAACTTTACTATAGAGCTCGCAGAAGGTCTAATTCAAAAATATGCTGAGCCCATGGATCAACAGGTTAGACGATCGAAGGGACCTAACGTGTCTCGTTTTATAGAACGGCATTTTCCAGCTATAATTCCACCTACGCCAAATAAAGAAAAGCCAAGAGTCAAGATACTGGTGTTTGGAATGCAGAACCGGACTATGTCCAGCACCGTGCTTCGGTATTCACCACACTCAAAACTAAAATGTTTTTCCTGTTTTAGTTAGTTTTTATAACCCTAAAAAAATGTTATTGTTTTCTGATTTGTGTTAGACGTATATATCCGCAACGATTTTTTTTTTAACTTTAGATTTATTTTTATAATACTTTGTGTTAATTCTAGGAAAAGGTTTTTTTGGTTGTAAAAATGTATTTAAAGTAATAAAACATGCTTCTTAGTACTTTTTCTTTTTTAACTATGCATTTGACGTATATATTCGCAAGTGACAATTTTTGCACCCATATGCGGCAAGCCTGCGGTCACCGAAGTTAAGAGGTTAATTTAAGCAATTTTGAGATTATTAAAAAAAATACAATATTGGTACACTTAATTAATTATTATATATCAAATGGCACAATCCTATAACTAAGAATACATTTTATTATCCGATCAAAATAGACATTTACCCTTGCATAAATTCCCAAAAAGCTGAAAAGTCCCTATCGATCCCTTGTGTGCAAAAACTTTTATGCAAGGTCAAAGTTTGCGAAAATGAGTTTTTTGAATTTTTTGTCAAAACGGTTAGTTTTATGGTAAAACTAGCTTAAACAAAAAATTTAGATCATGTAATTATCTACAAAAATTACCTCTACATTTTTTCACCCAAAATTTACCATTTCTGAAAAAAAAGCTATTCTAAAAATTTACTAAAGTTTATTCCCTCTCCACGCCACCTGTAAGGTAGTGTACTTGACGCTTTTTTTTACGTGGTTTCTCCAGTAGGCCTACTTCACGGTCTATTTTATTAAATCCTAGTAAAACAAAAGGTCTTCTCATTCAATATCTATGATACCCATTATGTAAAGGGTAATATTACCGCCTAATATATTTACATTTCTCATCACCATTGTCTGCAATATATTGAATAAACGTGTTACTTTCTGGTGGTACGACATGAGGTAGACAATGAAAAACTGTTGCTGCGTCGTACAACAGAGTTTCATTTTAAGATGCGCATATACTAAAGTACAAAAAAATTTGTATGAGACGTTTTGAGGCAAATAATCGATGAAAAAAAACTGCAAGACCCAATTATAGCTTGGACTTAAAAGACCTAGGACGAGCAAGAGTCATAATGCTATAACTAATGTTTGTACATATTTATTTTAAATATTCTAAATTAAACCGTTCATTTTCTAAAATTCTTTTTTTATTAAATAAGTCAGTGACCCTGGAATATGACTATTTATATCTTTAAACATACGACCTGGTGGGTGATAATGAGAATTATCAATGACTACCGTTTGAGTATATTTCCGAATGATTGCTGCCGCAGCTTCCAGAATCTTAAATCCCTCTTCCTTGCCATTAGATTTTTTTTTCACTTCAAGATTAATGACAACATAATTTAACTCCGCTATGCCAGTCCTAAGCCTGGGGCCTCATCATACAAGAGATGAGGAAGGGAGAAGGGGAGGAGTAACAACCTTGTTAAAAAACCAGGATTCATCTGGCCCGGATGATAACACCCTGTAAGGGTTCCTATCTAGGATTACAGACGAAGCTGCTGCCTTGCAGTTATCGGCATTGGATCACCAAAGGCTAGGGGAAGACAACCTCGATCACAAATTACCTGGTCCTCCTGGTAGGGGGTTGAGGCAGTGGGCTAACTCCCTGCTACTTGGAAAAAAAACTGAACTGTTAAAAGACCTAGTCAACAGCCTCTGAATGGACGGAATCACTTGGAAGATTATGGAAGTTCGGCACAGACTAGGTGTCGGAAGACGTTGGAGGAATATATATATATATATATAATTATTATATATATATATATATATATATATATATATATATATATATATATATATATATATATATATATATATATATTATATATATATATATATATTATATATATATATATATATATATATATTATATATATATATATATATATATATATATATATCAACATAATTTAATTTTATTTGAAGTTTTATAGTTTTGTTATCTATATATGAATTTTTACAAACGGTTTTTAATTCGTCCAATATAATCTGACAGTTATCGCTATTTTCGATATAAAAAAATTTTGGCGTATAATTTGTAAAGTTACTACACTTTCATTTAAAGACAACCGGGACAATTAACATTTGTATGCTTAATTGACAAACATTATGATATTTTAAATCAATCTTAAAATGAAAAAATCTAATGTCAAAGAAGGGCGATTTAAGATCCTAAAAGCTGCAGCAGCAATCATACGGGAAGATATTCAATCGGTAGTCATCGATAATTCTCATTACCCCCCACCAGGTGGTATGTTTAAAGATATAAATAGTCATATTTTAGAGTCACTGACCTATTTTTTACAACAAATAATTTAAAAAAATAAATGGTTTAATTTAAAACATTCAAAATTAGTATTTACAAACATTTATTAGTCATAGAATTATGACTGCTGTTCGCCCTCGATCTTTTAAGTCCAAGCTTCAATTGGTTCTCGCAGTTTTTTTTGAGGCAGCAACAGTTTTTCATCGTCCACCTCGTATCTTACCACCAGAAAGTGGCACGTTTATTCAATGTGTTGCAGACAATGCATTAGACGAGGTATCATAGATATTGAATGGAAAGACCTTTTATTTTACTAGGATTTAATAAAATAGACTATGGAGTGGGCCTACTGGGTAAACCATGTTAAAAAAACGCGCCAAGTACACTACCTCACAAGTGGCGTAAAAATGTGTGCATAGTATATTGAATAAAACTTTAGTATATTTTAGAATCTCTTTTTCTCAGAAATGGTAAATTTTAGGGGAAAAATTGTAAAAGCAATTTTTGTAGACAATTACATGATCTACAATTTTTGTCCAAGCTATTTTTACCATAAAACTAAATGTTTCGCCAAAAAATCTAAAAATTTATGCGAGGGTACCCCTAATTTTCGGGCTAACTTGACCGGATAATTATGGTTTTAGCTCGATTAAAACATTTTTTGTTTGTCATTACAACTGATGCCTTTTTTTACTGCAATTTAATTTTTTCATTTTTCTTGCCATAACGCTATATTAATTTGCTAAAATTGTAAAAAAAGGTAATTAGTGATATGTTTTGGTTTCTGGCACAAAGAAACGAATAAAGAGAATTCCAAAAAAATTAATTAGCCCATACAAATAAAAGGTAAAGTAACTTCCAATAAAATGCATAAGAATGGGATAAGTTAAAGTAACTATGAATGCGCATAACCAGTTGACCACAATTACCACACCGCTAGCTATTCCTCTAATTTCATGATCATATAATTCAGTTATTAAAATCCAAGGTACAGGACCAAATCCTATTGCAAACCCAGTCATAAATAAAATTACAGACATTATTGGTAAAAACTGTAAACCCATAAAATGTATTTCTGACTTTTGTAGGTGAAAAAATATACCCAAACCCAAGAGGCCTACCATCATCGAAAACTCGGACAATGTTAAAAAGTATTTTCTATTTCGTTTTTCAATTATAAATATTGGTAAAACTCCCATAACACAAGTTATTAAATTAGTTATTATGGCAGCTACTGCAGGATTTAAAGAACTTCCAGCAGCCCTAAATATTGGTACTGTGTAAAACACAACAACGTTTATTCCACACAACTGCTGAAATGCGAATACTCCTACCCCAGCAATTAATGATTTTCTATAACACTTTTTAGTAAACAAATTACTTATTTTTCCTTCTGTGTTATGCTCGGATGCATTTTTTTGAAGACGCATTAATTCTTCGCTGGCCAAACTTTCATTTTTTCTAAAATACATTAGTGCACACTTTGCCCTTCCAAGTTTTTCTTTGGAAACTAAATAAACTGGTGTTTCTGGTAAAAGTAGTACAGCTATTCCAAAAGCTAAAGGAAATAAGCATAATGCAACCGTTAGTCCTATCCAGTTTGTAACGGCACCCATTATAGTTGTATAAAGAATTCCTAACCCAAGAAGAACATTAAAAATTGATCCCAATATGCCCCGTATTGATTCATCCGCTATTTCTCCAATATACATTGGGCTTACGACACAAGCAGCTCCAAGACCCATTCCAGCCAAAAATCGTGCTAAAACTAACATTAAAACATTTTTTGCAAATCCAATAATTATAAAATTAACTAGATAACAAAGTGCCGATAAAATTAAAATAATTTTTCTTCCAAATAAATCGGCACATTTTCCAGAGGGTATAGCAAATAAAAGTGCTCCAAGATTAAGTATTGCACCTACTATAGCTTCTTCAGATGTAGATATTCTAAATCCTGGCAAAGCTGATAATTGTGTAGTATCATTTGATTGAGATTCATCCTCAACTAAATACTGGAGTGCAGGAGATGTCCATGCAAGCACTGTTCCTGCGGCAAATCCGCCAAGTGAAACTAAAAATAAATATATTTATGACTATTGTTTACTTCTACAGCTAATAAATAATATTTTTAATATAATTTTTTTAGTATCCTTTGAAGACAGTAATTAGAAATTTAAAAAAATGGATGATCAACTAACTCTAAAAACATAATTCTGTTTTTATAGACCTAATTAAATATCAAAGCTATGTTTATATATATATATATATATATATATATATATATATATATATATATATATATATATATATATATTATTTTATATATATATATATATATATATATATATATATATATATATATATATATATATATATATATATATATATATATATATATATATATATATATATATATATATATATTATATATATATATTTTTATATTATATATATAAAAATATATATATATATATATATATATATATATATATATATATATATATATATATATATATATATATATATATATATATATATATATATATATATATTATATAGTGTTTCAAAATACATGCCCAAGCACGGTGGAGATTGGCCAGCCAAAAATAATAGAAAAAGTTCCAATAAACATGGGTCCGCAATCGTTCCGGTACTGTGATTACGGTGTTGAAAATTTAAAAAATATTAGGTATTTCTTAAAAATCTAAAAACTCTTTAGAGGTATTTGGTTAAAACTTTGGTTAAATTATGTGATGCATAGAAGGTAATTTTTCACGTAAATGAATTGAATTTATTTCCAGCAGGGGCGTGCATTGGGGTAAAAATATTAATATATTATTGTAAAAAAATATGGATACGGAGAAAATTGACAAAATGTATTTTGTGAATAAAAGTGTAATTGTAAATATGTTCTATAGATTTGTGGTTGATCCATGTTTTAGTTTGGTTTATTTGGGTTACTCGCCTTTTTACTTTTTGGAAAATGGGACCCTCTTGGTCCGGGTCCCGGGGTATGCGGGCTGACCCTGTCCAGCCCTATTGACCCCTATGAACTTGCAGATCGCCTGCAACAAAAAAGAAGAAAACCCCAAAAAAAAACCAAAAAATGACAAAGATTAATCTACGTTTCGGTGGCAAGTCGGCCACCGTTATCAAGATTGAAACTAAAACAAAAAATTAAACTAAATTTTAAGAAATTTTAGGTCTGAAAACTTTGGTTATTGGACTGGTGTATGTATAGTATTTAAAAAGACCAGAAAGTTGGGTGGTATGGTGTGTTAATTGATTTTAAGTTTACCTGAATTTACTTCAGCATCAAGCATAGGTAACCATGTATTATTTAAACTAACAGATATTGATGCTACACATCTGTCTTTATTTAATAAAATTAATGCACTTTCCTTTATTTACGTTTTTTGAACAAGTTTCCTTTGCAAAATGCTAGAAGCATTCCAGTTTATTATGTGGTTATTATCAAATGCGTGGACAGTTTTTTGATTTGTGGAATTCTGTTTTCTAATATATGTTCTATGTTCTTTATGCGTTTGGCTAATGGTTGTTGGAAGTTTAAACCTATATAAAATTTATTACAATCACAAGGTATCTTATAAATGACAGTTTTTGTGTTTTCGTTTATATTGTATGATTTTGTTTTTGTTACTTGGGATCTAATGGTGTTTTGTGTTTTAAAGATAGTGCGAATATTAAATCTGTTACCTATTCGTTAATTTTATTTGATAAGCCAGGAATATATGGTAAAAATAGATTTGTAACAGGTCTTTTTAATTTGTCTTAAATTTGGTTTTCAAATTTTAGAAAGCATTTATTTATAAAATCAAGAGGATAATTATTTTGAACTAAAATATTTTTTTAAAAATTCTTTTCATTTTCTTTATTTTGATCAGAACAAATTATTTTAATTCTATCAAAAAGACTTTTTACAACTCCTTTCTTTACCATTATTGGGTGATTAGAGTTAAAATTTAAGAATCTGTTTGTATGTGTAGGTTTTCTGTAAATTTTGGTTTCGAAATTATTTACATCTTCTTTTATTAGAATATCAAGAAAAGGAAGTTGTAAGTTTGTTCTTTTCTAAGGAAATGAATATGGTTCTTGTGTATTAATGTGTTTAAAAATTATTTAGTCAATTTTCGTCATGTTGGTAAAAAAAAAAATGTCATCTATATATCTCCACCAAATTTAAAAGGTTTATAATTATGATTTTGAACAAAATTGATTCAAAATTTTCCATAAAAATATTATTTAATAATGGTGAAAAAGGGTGAACCCATGGCCATGCCAAAGTTTGTTTGAAAAGTCAGTGTTATATTGGAAATATGTTGTTTTTACGCAAAAGTTAATAATTCAAGAATAGAACACCAAGATGAATTTAGAATTAGAACTAAAAATGCTTTGAAAGACCTTTTAAAAATTAAACAAAATTTAACAAACATTGAACAAAAAGATCAATCATTAAAAGAGACAATATCTACCATAAAAATTCTTCCTGCAGATAAAGGTAATGCAACGGTAATAATAGACTGTGATATGTATGATAATAAAAAAATTGTCTCTTTTTAAATGATGGAAATTATACAAAAATAAACAATGATCTAACTGAAACCATTGAAAGACAAATTATAACATTTTAAAAACATAAAAACAGCTTTACAGATAGAAAAGATTTACATTACACCCATAACAGTAAAGCTCCACACTTTATGGAGTACCAAAAATACAAAACCTGATATACCATTACGTCCTATAGTTAGTTGCATAAACTCACCTAACACCCATTAGCAAAATTTTACTTGCTATTTTAGATCCTTTAGTAAACAATACTGACTCATACATTAAAAATTCCCAACATTTTCTAGAAAAATTAAGACACATTGACATAGACCCAAAAAACACCTTGGTAAATTTTGATGTTGTAAGTTTATTTACAAATGTTCCTGTCAATAAAACATTAAATATTGTTAGAACTAAATTAAAAAATGATGTCCAACTTGGCGAAAGAACCAAACTAAACATAAATTCTATTCTTGAATTATTAACTTTTGCGTAAAACAACATATTTCCAATATAACACTGACTTTAAAACAAACTTCTGGCATGGCCATGGGTTCACCTTATCACCATTATTAAGTAATATTTTTATGGAAAATTTTGAATCCAATTTTGTTCAAAATCATAATTATAAACCTTTAATTTGGTGGAGATATATAGATGACATTTTTCTATTTACCAACATGACGAAAATTGTCTAAATATTTTTTTTAAAACACATTAATACACAAGAACCCACTATTCATTTCACTTTAGAAAAAGAACAAAACTCACAACTTCCTTTTTTTTTATATTCTAATAAAAAAGATGTAAATAATTTCGGGAAAACCCAAAAATTTTCAGAAAACCTACACATACAAACAGATATTAAATTTTAACTCTAATCACCCAATAATGGTAAAGAAAGGAGTTGTAAAAGTCTTTTGATAGAATTAAAATAAGTTCTGATCAAAATAAAGAAATGAAAAAGAATTTTTAAAAGATATTTTAGTTCAAAATAATTATCCTCTTGATTTTATAAATAAATGCTTCTAAAATTTGAACAACAAATTTAAGACAAAATCAAAATAGACCTGTTACAAATCTATTTTTACCATATAATCCTTTGGGTTATCAAATAAAATTCAAGGGAAAAGGTAACAAATTTACTATTCCACTATCTTTAAAACACAAAACACCATTAGATCCCAAGTAACAAAAACAAAACCATACAATATAAACGAAAACACAAAAATGTCATTTATAAGATCCCTTGGAATGTAATAAAATTTTATATAAATGAAACTTCCAAACAACCATTAGCCAAACGCATAAAGAACATAGAACATATATTAGAAACACAGAATTCTACAAATCAAAATCTGTCAACACGCATTTGATATAACCCCATAATAAACTGGAATGCTTCTAGATTTTAGCAAAGAAACTTGTTCAAAAAATCGTAAAATAAAGGAAAGTGCATTAATTTTATTAAATAAAGACAGATTGTAGATCAATATCTGTTAGTTTAAATAATACATGGTTACCAGCGATGCTGAAGTAAATTTAGGTAAACTAAAATCAATTAAACACCATACTCCAACTTTCTGGGCTTTTTAAATACTATACATCACAGTCCAATAACCTATTGTCACTTATGACAAAACGTCATTAAAGTTCAAAAACTATCAAAATTTCCTAAGTTTTCAGACCTAAAATTTCTTAAAATTTAGTTTAATTTTTGTTTTAGTTTCATCTGATAACGTGGCCGACTTGCCACCGAAACGTAGATTAATCTTTGTCATTTTTGGGTTTTTTTGGGGGTTTTCTTCTTTTTGTTGCAGCGATCTGCAAGTTCATAGGGGTCAATAGGGCTGGACAGGGTCGATCCACACCCCGGGACCCGGACCAAGAGGTCCCATTTTCCAAAAAGTAAAAAGGGGAGTAACCCAAATAAACCAAACTAAAAGTGTAATTAACATAAAAATCAGATTAAACATTTTAAAACAATAAACGTACTTCTAAAAAATTAATAACTAAAGAAAATGATGAAAATGACCACCGTCAGCTTCATTGCAGGCATGTAGCCTACGACGTATAGATTTTCGCACTCGCCGTCAAACATGACGATTTTCTTTAATTATTTGAAATGCTTCGTCTATTCGTTGCATTAGTTCTTCTCTGGTATAAACAGGCGTTTTATACACAATTTTCTTCAAATGGCTCCAGAGTTGAAAATCCAAAGGATTTATATCGGGCGAGCGAGGTGACCAACGAACAGGCCCACCACGTCCAATCCAACGGGCACCGTATGTTTCACTGAGATAGGCTCGAACATCGGCTGCAAAATGTGACGGCGTCCCATCATGCTGGAACCACATCCTATCTCTTACATACAAAGGAATAAATTTCGGCAAATCGTTACTTATAAAATTTAAATAAGATTCGTGGTTAAGTCTATTAGGTAAAACAATTGGCCCAATTATTTCATCGTCAATAATGTCGACCCAGATGTTAACAGAAAATTGGTATTGTGAATTGGCTATTCTCAATAAATTCGGATTCTCGTCAGCCCAAGTGTGTATATTGTGAACATTTATAATACCTTTTTTAGTTAATGATGCTTTATCCGTAAAGAGGACAATCCGTGAAAAATGTCTATCGTGCCTCAGTTTCCTCAAAAACCATTGGCAAAATTCTTTTCTGGGACCGAAATCCCTAGGCAATCACTCTTGGACTCTAGTAAAGTGATAAGGCCTCAACTGTTGTTTTTGTAGAGTCCTTAGCACAAAGGACGCTGAAATATTTCCCAAATCACTTGCAACAATTCTTGTACTTAAAGTTGGGTCATTTTGAACACTATCTAAAATAGCTTCTTCAACTTCAACTGCACGCTGGTATCGTCTGCGTCCAGAATCGAATTTGGGTGGCTTTATGGAGCCGGTCTACCGTAAACGACGAAGTAAATTTTCAAATATGCTTTTATGCGGAATTCTTCTTTCAGGAAATTTTCGATGATAAATTCTTACTACTTCGTGTGCATTTTGCTTCGCTTCTCCATAAACTAAGAGCATGTCAGTCAATTCATGTGAAGAATAATTTATAAAGGTAATTTTTGCACAACTGAAATATTGAATTCAAAAGTAAATAACAAGCAGTGACATTACATTTATTTATCTGTTAGAAGATCACAATATGTCATTCTTTTATTTATTCCAAAGCTTACTTATTTCTTTAGCAGCTAAACTAATATTGGATACATGCCAAAAAGGTGCACGAATAGACATTTTGTCCGAAACGGTTTCATTAATTAAAAAATACCAAGAGGTAGTTTCGATTAAGTTAGAAGCAAGAATTTTTAAAAGACTATAAAAATATTTAAAAAGCAGTGGCGTACCATATTTTTCTACAATAAGATAAATATTTTTACCCCTATGCACGCCTCTGCTGGAAATAAATAAAATTTATTTAGGTGAAAAATTACCTTCTATGCATCACATAATTTAACCAAAGTTTCAACCAAATACCTCTAAAAAGTTTTTAGATTTTAAGGAAATGCCTAATATTTTTTTAATTTTCAACATCCTTGATAAATGTATATATATATATATATATATATATATATATATATATATATATATATATATATATATATATATATATATATATATATATATATATATATATATTACATTTCATAAACATAACAAAATCACAATAAAAATACTTTTTACTTTAAAATATATGAACTGGTTTATTCTTCATGACTCATATAAGCATACCTCTAATTTTTGATTAGAAAAAACAGGCGCATTAATAGTTCGCGTGGCCTTACATAGCATAGAAATTTTATATTCAAGAATTCATAATAGATATAAGTAAAAATATAATGTATTCAAGCGATTGAAGTGCGTGTTTCTCTCTTTTTTGTTTCATTTTTACGCTTTTTTTGATTTTTTTAAAATGGACTCGGAGGATTTGGCTAATTTTTGTTTTAAATGACTTCTAATTACGTATTATCATTTGCGGCAAAAAACTCGGGAGTAAAATTTTTCGTCATTTAAATCGAAAAAAACGAACCGTGGTAACTCTTAGCCAAATAAGTTTTTGGTAAATAGTCTTCCCATTTGAATATGTTATTTCGGAGATCAACATGAAACCATCCTTAAAAGGAACATTTTTTTGAACTGAATAAGGTTTTTAAATGTGATTTTTAAGATAACTTTAAGCAACTATAAATGGGACATCTTATTGTCATTTTACGGGAAGTTTCACAAGTACCGTTTAATAATTTCTTTGCTTGCGGGATATTAAAATGTATTAAAATTTTAAATTCATTTTTGTAAGACACCCTAAATAGTAATAATAAAATGTCCCTCAAGATATCATATCAATGGCGGATTCAGAGAGGGGCAATGGCATCGCCCCTCCGTCAGCCAAAAAAAGGGACAAAATTAAAAAAAAAGTTAAAAATGGAAAAGCGCAACAGAACTGTTGTTGCAGTACTTGTTTTCTTATTAATTAAAAACTTTTTATGTTGCCTGTTGCATTTGGTTTAGCATTAGTACTTTGTAAAAAATAATGTGGTCGCTATAATACGTAGGCCTACTAGTCCAGGAAACGAAGCTGAAATGAGTGCAAAACCTGGCAATTTTTTCAAAATGCATAGATTTGCATGAAAATTTGGGATTTAACTTAACTAACCCTCCTCTTCAAAATCTATATATGCCGATAGGTGCTGTTTATTTTTTACGGGTGAAAACTACCCTTTATTAAACATTGCTTTATGGGTAAAAACTACCTCTTATTGCAAAAACCTTCAAAACTTTCATATTAAAGCTTAAGTCAGATAAAATTAGGCTTAAATATGTTAAAAAAATTATTTAATTCTTTGAAACATTATTTAATGTATTTCAACCTCTAAAAAATCAACCCTTATTATAATTTAATAAAAAACCATTATATACTCTCGAAAAATTAACATATTGTCAGAGTTCTAATTAAAATATATGACTCCAAAAAAGTATTACTAATTTAATTTTGTAATTTTTTAATCCTCAAAAATCTATCCCTTACAATATTACAATGCAAAAAATTGTACAAATTTTCTAAAAAATGCATCGAATTGCATAAAAAGATGGAATTAAGTTCGACTCACCTTTAAAGAGTGCATTACGACGATGAGCGCTTTTTTATTTTTTAAGGGATGAAAACTACTCCTTATTACTAAAACCTTCAAAACTTACTTTACTTTCATATTAAAGCTTAACATCAAGTGAAACTTGCTCAAATAAGTTGAATGTTAAATGTTTAATCTTTGAAATTAATTTTTAAGCATAATTTCTTCAGTTTTTGTAATAAAAAGTTAAAAAAACCATTTTGTTGGTTTTCTTAAGAGCTGTAAGGTCCTATATATTAAAACTGTTTAAAACCCTTACTTTTATAAAGGGGTACGTCTAAAACAAGGCAGTACACGTAATTTCCGTCACACATAAATTTAAAAAAAAGTAAAATTTTTGTAGTTTAAAGAGCTACAATTTGATACCTAAGTAATTTTACGTATTTCCCGCTATTTTAAAGAAAAGTCATTATTATTAAAATTCTGAAATTCGATTTTTATTTGCAGCTGCATTTTTTTTCAAAATTAAGCAATTTAAATCAGTTAAACTTTAAAAATGTATTTATGATACATAAATAAAAGAATTAACAAGGGCTACGACTAATTTTAATTAGGGTGGTAATTAGGGGGTTGTTTTTGAAGATTTTTGCACTCAAAAAATTTTGGTCTAATCTTATTTTAATCATAACTCACTTAATTTTTATATTACATACCTTTTTTTTAAATGTCTGCAAATGCTTTAAAAAAGTTATTATTAGAGAATAACACCGATACGTCACGGTTTTATACGGGTTTGCCATATGAGACCGTGACGTATCGGTGTTGTTCTTACTGCGTTCGATCTCTAGTTTTCCTCGAAAAATAGGTAGATTTTGCATTATTTGTCTTCGAAACTCTGAAATTTTGTGTTTGATAAATAACAACTAACATTTAACAAACCACAATTTAGTTTGTAGTGGTCCCACAGCAATTACAGAAAAACCATTTTATTTGTTTTATAAAAGCTATATTTTTTTATATACAGTTTTTTTGGATAAAATGCATACTTATCGAGTTATTTGCAAAAAACCGATTAAAAATGTTGATTTTATTGACAAAAAACTTTGACTTTCGATCGCGAATAACTTGGAAAGTTTGCATTAAAAAAAAAATGCATTAAACATTTTTTCCTTACAAATCATTTCTCTATTAATTCCTGTGGTCAAAATAATTTTAAAAATCCACCCTCGAGATGGTTTGGCCCATCCCCAAGGTAAAGGCGTCCTTTGGCATGATAAAGATTTTGATTCATGGACTATTCCCTATCTACTGTCAAAATTTTAGGTCATTCTATGCATTTTGAAAAAAATGCTAGGCAAAATGGTTCGGTTCCTAAGCTATACTATATAAGTGGAGCCAGACGGGTGGCTAACCTGGACGGGGGACCCCCGGACCTCAGACCTTTTCTACGTTGAGGGGTATTCCAATACAAATACCCCTTATTCTGCCTAAGACCGCCCCCCCGTAAGTATTTTCTAAATCCGCCCTTGTAACATATTAAAAAATTATTAAGATCGAGCAATCAAAACTTTTAAGATCAAAGGCAAGTAAAATTTTTGTTCGTTTTTGGATACCACACTTTTTGGTTACACAAAAAATATTTTATTTATATATTGTTTCTATGGACTTGTAAAACAACATATTTTGGTTAAAAATTAGATGTTAGGTGTATTTCCTTATTAAAGATTTTAATGGCCAGATGTTTTAAAATTCTTTATCTTTATTTCCGAAAATCAATATGATGCTGATTAAGAATCTTAGGTGAAAATTTGGTAATTTAGAATGGGAGATTCAAAATGGTAAATTTTGGCATTTATAGACCCATTTGCCCCAGATTCAAAAAAATTTTTTAAGGGTGCCAGGTCAAAATCTGGATAATAATAATTTTAGGTCAAATCATGAAAATTTAAAATGGCGTATTTAAAATGGCTGATTTTGGCATTTATAAACCGATTTGTCTCAAATTAAAAATATCAGGAATCGATTCCTTCTGAAATCGGATCCTTCCAGAAAGGAATTGATTACTGGGTTTGATTCCTACCCAGCTCTGATAATAATAAACAAGAAAATTTAAATACTTTAATATTTGGTCAGTATTATTTGTTCTTATAGCCGAAAATGATGCATGATTAAATAATACGATAAAATATGAACAATATGGCCACTTATTGTTAGTGACATCTAAACAATTTTTATTACTTTGTTGGCCCTTCTTCATTATCAATAACCGCTTGAAGACGTTTTGGCATTGATTCCACCACTTTATTTGTGTATTCTTGGAATATCATATTCCATTCTTCCGTTATTTTTAATTTTTATTTGACTTTTGTGTACTTTGTTGTTTAAATATGTCCAAAGGCTTTCGATGACATTCAAATCAGGCGATTAGGAAGGTGTTTTGATAACATGTGGGCAATTATAGAATAAACAATCACGAACTAAGTAAGAGGTGTGTTTGGGATCATTGTCGTGGTAAAAGCGAAAGGTTTCATTAAATCCACTTTTCTGCACTAGTCCTAAGATGCTGCCTTTAAATATTAAAATACATAGTATATACTGGTTCATGTTACCTTCAATAAAATGAAACACTGTGTATTTTTTTATATATTTAGGTACCTCTTGTAGTCATTTATCTTCCTCTTAAATTTTGCCAACATTGGTTTAGTAGTTTCAGAGAAAAAAATAAAATATAAAAAAAACTGTTTTGCACCATCGAATTTAAAAATGAATAAAAATACCAATAGTGCTTGATTAATAGAATTAAACAAGGAACTTATTAAGTAACGTAATATCAGTCGCTAAGGTCATGTTTGGTTAATTCGAACTGTACAGGGTGTCCAAAATTTACTGTCAAACTCTTCAAATTTAAAAGAAATTTATTTTTCTTATTTTAAATATGAGCCCCTGTATATTTTAGGTCGTTAGATGCAGAATTAAAAAACAAACATTTTTCTAATTATAACCCTATCGAAATAACTAACACATTAAAAGTCGTTGAAAACTCATTTTGGCATCTATTTTAATAGTAATAACATTGAATAAAAATGATAGGTGACTATGAAAAGCAATTTATTGACATTGAAGTTTATTTAACTTACAAAATCTTATTTTCACTTATTATAAAAATTCGAGTAAATTATTATTATTTATTTATTAAATTAAATTAATTTAAGAAAAACCTTTAAATGTTAAATAAACCTAATTTTTAATCTTTAATACTTTTGGCTACCATTTATGTAACTTTAACCAATTTCTAGGTAATAATTAACGTTAATAGGAAACTCTAACGTCAATAAATTGTTTTTCATAGCCACCTTTCATTTTTGTTTAATGGTATTACTATTAAAATACATGCAAAAATGAGTTTTCAACGAATAACTTAAAAAAAAAATCAATAGGGTTATAATTAGAAAAATGTTTGTTTTTTAATTCTGCATCTAACGACCTAAAAATATACAGAGAATTATATTTAAAATAAGAAAAATAAAGTGCTTTCAAATTTGAAAAGTCTGACACAAAATTTTGGACACCCTGTACAGTTCGAATTAACCAAACATGACCTATGCGACTGATATTACGTTACTTAATAAGTTCCTTGTTTAATTCTATTAATCAAGCACTATTGGTATTTTTATTCATTTTTTGCAATTCAATGGTGCAAAACAGTTTTTTTATATATTTTTTTTTCTCTGAAATTACTGAACCGATGTTGACAAATTGTTCCATTTAAAAAAATGCTTGATCGTGACGTCACACTTTTTTGTGACACCCTGTATAACCAAAATTATATTCCTGAAATGCACCGTGGGTTAAAGGTAACGTCTGCAAAATATAAAAATTTTACAGTAAATAATAAAAGAGCTCTCTAAATAACATTTTTAATAAAATCCAGTTTACGTTACAGGTAGAACAAGAAAGAAAACTTGCTTTTCCAGACCTTCAACTAACAAAATATCCCAACGGAAAACTTGGATGCACAGTGTATAGAAAGCCAATTTATACAAATAGATACCTGTACGGCGATTCCTATCACCATCCAGCCCAAATACAGGCGGTAGCAAACACCCTCATTTCAAGATCTATTCGCCTTACAAAGCATAGCAACAGACAAATAGAAATAGAAACAATCACAACAACGCTTAAAAAAAAAACAGTTACAATGAAAACATCATCCAGAATGCACTTAGGCGACAAAAACATCCATACCATCCAGGAGGAAAAAACAGGGTGAAGAGGACAAACCCAAGGCCGAACTCTCCTACAAAAAAGGAGTCACAGACAGCAAAATCAAACCAATTTTCAAGCCACAAACCACAGTAGCCAACAAGTTGGGAAACCCAAAAGATAAGATTAAGTTGAATTACTACAGAGTTTATAGCATCCCGTGTAAGGACTGCGAAAAACAATACGTATGACAATAAACAGGCGCATATCTGTCAGAATCCAGGAACATTAAAATAGCATAAAAACAAAACAAAGAACCTCTGGCCTTTTCCAGAATGGTCATAACACAGATACACCATCGATTTAGAAAACTCGAGGTAAATATCAACAATAAAACATCGCAAGACTAGACTAGTAAGACAAGCCATCAAAACAGAAAAAGCTGGTACTCTCAACAAACGTGACGATGCCACACACACAACATTCCAAGTACATGAAAATCATTTAAAGGCAAAAACTAAAGAAGGTCCAAACAAGGCCCCTTCGGTTCACACTAAGCAATAACCCACACCAATGTCGGCTCACTAGACCTAAACACGTTACAACCTCCGGCGGCTGCAGATAACAAAACCGAATGCAAGCGCACCGTGGATAATATATGCAATCTTTACAAACACAAATATAAAAAATAATTAATCAAAATAAGAAAACCAAAGAATTATACAAAAACCAAAAGTGGATGACAACAAAAATACTAACCATGATGGAGGAACTAAGACAACTTAAAAACAATTTATTGGAATACAGGAAAAAACATAAAAAATTAAACCTAAGGAGTTGTTCATTAATCAGATAAGGCTTAAAAGGGGTGGGAGGGAGCTCGACAAAAATCACGAAACATTACAAAGAGGGAGAAAAGGGAGTGTGAGATATCATGTGTATTTATTTTGTCATTAAACGCGCAATTTTTAACAACCGAAAAGCGGCGTGTATGCTTGACTCGCCGTTGCCAGGACATTTTTATCACGGACTACGGATACTTACCTATAATTAAGGATAATATTCTAAAATGTTTAAGATACTTTGACTTTAAAAAAATCACGTGATTTCGGGTAAGGGGGTGGTTAGTCTTAAAACTCACCACGTATCACTAGGGGGAGGGTAAGAGTTAAAAACATCACGTGATTATTGGACGACTCGCAAGATCCGTGAAGCAAAAGAGAAATGGATGCTGGACCGGTGTAAAGAGATGGAACTACAAGAAAAGATGTCTATTTTAACATATACAAGAAAGTTAAAAAGGCCGCTGGAATAAATAATAAAGTAACTCTTTATGTCCTTACAGATCCTTCTGGAAAAAATTATCGTGGACGAAAACAAAATTCTTAAAACCTGGCGTTCTTACGTGCTAGAGCTTTTTAATGATAATAGAGCACAAGAGCCTCCAGGTCAAAACAACAACAATGGTCCCGATATTTTAAATATTGAAGTAAGTCATGCCATAAAAATAGCCAAGATAGGAAAATCGCCTGGCCCAGATGACACACCTGTTAAATAGTTAAAAATAATTGAAGAAAAAAATATTGTCATTGGGGTAAAATAAAAAAGAATATGGTTCCGTTTTTTGCTTCGTCTTTTAAATATATTTTTGTCAAAAATTATATATTTTTTTTGGCTTGAGAAGACGACATGTCGATAAAAAATTTACTTTTAAAAACTTGTCTGTTGAATTACGAGTATACGTCCAAAAAGTGCATAGGATTAGGGTTTAAATTTTAAAAGCTCACTAAAAAGTATACTAATTTACCCCCATCCTAAAACGCGCCCTTTTAAGTGGTAGCACTTCGCGGTTTTCTTTCTAAAGCACATAGAATATAATAAGTCATAAAATTAAAAATACAAAGGTAACTGTTTTTACATACCTGCAAAGGAAGCAAGATACTGATTTTTTCGGTGGATTTTAATAATCTTAGATTGTGCTAACACAGGTTGGTTTAGTGGTTCGTTTACCTCCAGATTTGTGCTCATGGTTCTAATTATAATAGAATAGTAAATAACATTGTAAATGTGAATCCTTTTGTTACAAACATTTTCTAATTCTCCTAAATATTATCAGTGTTTAAATAAAAATTAACATTAAATAAATAAACTACATAATTAAATGTATTGCAAGAATACCTTCTAATGATGAGAGTTATATAATTTATATTACTAGCAATATACTCATATAGTAATTAATTTTATACCCTAATTTAATGTATCTATAACAAGATGTTGATTTTATTAAAAAATAAATTTTACGACTTTATGAATTTTTTGCATAAGCAGATACTGGATAATAAAAGTAAAGTCATTTTTAGAAACATTTAGGTATTTTCTAATAGATTTTTGTTTTTGAATTTTAACTTTAGTATTTTCTTTTAAGTATAGGCTATTTTATTCTAAAAAAACTTTATGCAGACGAATTTAGAAGTAAAACACTTGGAAACTGCAAAAATGATGGCGCCAATAGTCTGACTGACAAGACATAAATAAGATACCATGATTTTCTTACTCTGGACACCTTCAAAAGTAAAGATCTGCAAAATCCTCAAGACGCCATTTTGTACAATTAAATCATTTCTTTTGCTCTTATTTATATTGTTGTATACAAACATATCTATTAGTGATGGTTTTAAAACTGACAAACCTCCGAATGATCAGGGCCTAACTTAACCGAGAAACTCCCGAAACAATTTTCCCAGGATTTATATGTCCTAAGTTTATTTATTACTTATTTCATTTTTTGTTTCTTATTTGAAAGTTAATTAATTTTATCAAACCATTTTTTCTTATAATACTAGAAAAATAAAATTATTCCACAGGTTCACAAAAAAAATAGTGGTGTGTGCTGGATGTTGGACAAAGTTTTTCTGGCGTATTTCTTTCGCTGAACACGAATCTAAAGTCAAAATTGGGAGTCAAACAGCAAAAAATCAAGAAAAACCCCAAAATCCGACACGGTACATTTACCGGCAGAAATCTGCTCCCACGGAATTTTTGGACTACGATCATAAAAACTATAAGAGATACAAAAAATGGAGCTTTTTAAATTGTCTATATAAAAGGTTATATAAACATTTCTAAAAAGTTAAATATAAAGAAGATATAAACGAAAATGTAATTTTGACAAAAATTTCAGTCCAAAAATGGAAAAAATATATATTTGTTATTAATGTGATTTTTGGATTTTTTTATAATAGATCATTTATTTTATTTATTTAAATGCCAAATCACTTAAAATGAAAAAATGCAGAAAAAATCCAAAAATTAAAAAAAATCCAATTTTTTCCAGAGATGTATACTTAAAAAAAACAGAAAATTTGGTTTTTTTGATTATAACTCGAAAAATTTTAAATTTAGACAAAAAGGTTATTTAACTTAAATTAAAGGTATTGTAAAAATGCATAGTTTATGTTATATAAAAATTCTTGTATCCTTATAGTCTTTAAAATATTGACAATTTAAATTTAAAAAAAAATCTGAAATTACGCCTTTTTCCGATTTTTTGCTGTCTAACCCCCTTTTTGACCTCAGATTCAGGTTCAGCGGAAAAAAATACACCAGAAAATCTTAGTCCGACACCCAGCACTAACACCTTTTTTTATGTGGGACTGTGTTTTTAAAACTTATTAGTGAAGAACAAAGTGAGTTCGAAAACATCTGTAGAGCGTCCATATAATTCTGTAAAGCGCCCATATATTTCAGTAGAGCGCCAAAATACAGGGTCATTCAAATTAAGCTTCCGCCTTTTTTCTCTTTAAAATTAAAGAATGCAAAAAACAATTAACAATAATGTTTTCGAGATTCATAGCAAAATAGCATTTTTTTAAATAGAAAACCCAACATATTTTGTCACCTTCAAAAATATTTTTAAAGAGCTTTAAAAAGATACCACACTTTTATGTCTATCTTTATTAATTTTTAAAATATGTAACTTTGTTATTATTTAAAATATAAAGTGTTTAATTCTACAAACTAGTCGCATTTGTTTCTCTTTAAAATTAAAAAAGAATGCAGAACAATTAACAATAATGTTTTAGAGATTCATAGTAAAATAGAATTTTCTCAAATAGAACACCCTATGTATTTTATCACCATAAAAAGATTTTTTAAAGAGCTTTAAAAAGAAACGATATTTTATGTCTATCTTTATTAGTTTTGAAAATATGGGCATCGATATTGGTTTAATAGTAAAATAGCATTTTTAAATGGGATACCCTGTATGCATATTTTTAAATGTAAGTCCTATCACTATGAAACATATCTTATAAGCAGCTTTAAAAAAACAACATTAATATGTGCATCCAAATTTTAAAACTAGTTTTTAATTTTCATTTTCATATTTACAGCTTAAAGCTGTAAATATACAAGAAATTAAAAATTATTTTTAAGATTTGGATGTCCATATTTGCGAAACTATTTAAGATATACCTCCTAAATGTGATAGTTTTAAACTCTTTAAAATATATTTTTCATTTCTGATAGAAAATACAGGGTATTCTATTTAAAAAAGCTATTTTACTATAAAACTCGAAAACACAATTGTCAATTGCTTTTTGCATTTTTTAGTTATAAAGAAGTAAAAATGCTACTGGTTTCTTTATTTAAACAACTTTGTATTTTGACTAAAAACAAAGTTACTAATAGCGGGCACTTAACTTGGATGAACTTGTACATATATGATTAAAAAAAAACTTTTTAATATGTACATTTTACATTATAAGAAAATCTACCATTCACATTATATTACGGTGGTAGTTAGGGGGTTGTTTTTGAAGACTTTTGCACTTAAAAAATTTTGATCTAACCCTATTTTAATCATAACTCACTCAATTTTTATGATATATACCTTTAAAAAAAAAGAAACGTCTTTGCAAATGCTTCAAAAAAGTTATAGTTTATTTTCCTTGAAAAATACGTAGATTTTGAGTTATTTGCCTTTGAAACTCTAATATTTTCTTCGTTTTTTTAAAAGCTACAATTTTGTTATTTACAGTTTTTTTGATAAAGTCCATACTTATCGAGTAATTTACAAAAAACCGATTAAAAACGTTGATTTTATCGACGAAAAACTCCGACTTTCGATCTGGAGTAACTCGAAAAGTATGCATTTTACAAATAAAATGCACAGAACATTTTTTGCTAAGAAATCATTTTTCTATTTATTTCTATAGTCAAAATATATATAAAAAATCAACCCCCGAGATGGTTTGGCAACCACCCCCAAGGTAAAGGTACCCTTCGGCATGATATAGATTTTGATCCTTGGACTATTCGCTACCTACTGTCAAAATTTTAAGTCATTCTATGCATTTTGAAAAAATTGACAGGCGAAATTGTTCGTTTCATGGACTATAAGTTTTCAATTATAATTTATATTCAATAAATATTTTTGTTACTACCAAACCTGAGCTTTCTAAACATCAGTAACCTGTGGCCTTGGTCGCTCAATTCACAGCTTGATTAGAGATCGAACGCTGTTAGAACAACACCGATACGTCACGGTTTTATACGGGTTTGCCATATGAGACCGTGACGTATCGGTGTTGTTCTTACAGCGTTCGATCTCTACCAAGTCATACTCTGCATGTTTTAGGGTAACAAATGTCTTAAGCAATTCAGCTGGGCATAACGACCTTCGTTTTCCATAGAAAAAAACCCTAATATTTAAAGAATAAATTATTTCTACCTCCAAAGGAAGCGCCGAATTCTTTGCCAAACAATTTGCTGTCTATTCCATTCCTGATCTTGTTAATTTATCTTTTTAAATAGTTGTTTTTATTTCTCATCTTATGAAAACCATTTGTAAGGTCAAGCAGATTAAGTGCATTCTTCTTGCTCTTAATATTAAGAAATTCTTTGGACTGGATGGCATACCAGTAATCGTTTTTAGAAATATGCTGTACGTGTGCACCTATCAAAAAAAAATGTAAAGTTATCAATTTTAATAAACTGCTATATTTCTTTTATGTGCAAGAAAATGGAGAGGTTTTTACATATTTACATATTTTAGGCTTTTGACCAAGTCTTTCATGATACATTTCTTAACAAACTTTTTTCCAAGGTCTTTTACCTAAACTTTGTTTTTTGCGCTCCAACAAAAGCATGTCATTAAAGATCACTTTTCTAGCTACAAATTAATGCGAGGGTACCCAGGAGTTTACCGGTTATAGCATTAACTCTTTTTTTCTGTACATCAACGATCTTCTCTTTCCACTAAAAATATTTCTAGTTTTGCTGGGAATAGTACCCTTTACTTTAATATTTTTATTTATTTTTTAAGCTAGTCTCTAATCCTGATTTAAAAAACAAGTGCAAAGTAATTCAGGTTACCTTACATTAATTTTGTTTAGTTTATTGTCTCAAAAATACAATACTAATTCTTTACTTATGAGCGGCCGGGTTACGCAGAATAAAGAATAATTTAACCTTCTAGTGTTACTTTTAAGAATAAACGTAAGTACCATAAACACGTTTTTTACATAGCCACATAAACATCGAAAAGACTAAGTATCTTTTTCCGAAGCAAAAGTATTTTCCCTCTTAATCCATATATTTTATTTGTATCCTAAATAAGATCCTTTTTAAAATACTGTTTCCGTATTTGGAAAAACAGCGTTTTCTACAACTCCTAGCGTTTCTAATTAAATCCACAAAACCCGTACTAATGACCCCACTAATCTAAGAATGGTTTTTTCTCTTGTCCACATACGAGCTGTTGGCACAATATATATATATATATATATATATATATATATATATATATATATATATATATATATATATATATATATATATATATATATATATATATATAATATATATATATAGAGAGAGAGTAGTCAGCTGACTAGTTAAGAAAAATATCGAAACCGAGTAGGGATCTTTGAATTAGATTGAAAAGTTTATTGTACAAGTTTAATTTTCTCTTCACTAACTAATAAATTTAAAAATATTAACCTTACAAAATTAATTATGGCAAGCTATATCAGAAGATTTATTCCATATGTATGTTACAAACCAATCTTTAAGGAAAAATCACTTAAAACTTAAAACTACGCGGAAAGCGCGGATTGACAAGACAATGTTACTATTGATCACCGATGTACGAAAATCTCAAGAGGATGCAGATATGACATGAAAAGACATATCTTGTTTATCTAAGCAATCTAGAATAACTGTTCCAAAGTAATACTGACTTAGTAATTTAGTGTATACCTTTTTAATTTTTTTTTTAAGTAATTAGTACTAATTAGTATACTAATTACTTTAAAATAAAAATTAAAAAGAGTATAAATAAATTTACTAAGTCAGGTACTGTACTTTGGAACAGTTGTTCCTAGATTACTATATAGATCCTGCGCTGTAGAAATAAACAAGATATGTCTCTTTCTTTCACATGTCATTAATCTCGCATCCTTCTCTAATTGAAGTTTTCTAGTAACGAATGTCGGTGATCCATTCAGATAGTTTAAACATTCGGTCACGTCTGTCAGAACTTTTAACCGCGCTTTTCCGCGTGTTCCCATTTCGGTTCTCTTTAAGTTTTAAGTGAATTTTTTCCCTTAAAGATGTAGTTTGTAACATACATATGGAGATAAATCTTGATTATCCGCATGGATATTGCTTGTTTTCACATAGCAACCCACTTTGGTGAGTTCAATCTTTTAAGGTTTTTAGGTTAGTTTTCTAATTGTAAAAAACTTTATTTTTAGTTAGTCCTGAGGAAGGGAGAAAATTAAACTCTCGAAAGCTTGACAAAACAGAAAAGGGTTTCATTATAAATCCAGGCCACCAATCCTTTTTCAATAATTCAAAAAGACTGCATCCCCACTACTCTGGTTTTTATATATATATATATATATATATATATATATATATATATATATATATATATATATATATATATATATATATATATATATATATATATATATATATATATATATATATATATATATATCCGAGGGTTTTCTCATAAAAACCGAACAAGTCCAAATTTATCGGTTTTAAGATTATGGCTGCAATTCGCTCTTTATTTATTTATATACGTTCTAAGAATATCAATTTTTACAAAAATCAAACATATCACAGACATTTAATGGGTATTTTATCAATCTTTCCGGTCCACGGGATTTTCCGCAAGAACCAAATCAGTCCATGATACGAAGACCCCTGGACGTATCACAAAATAAGAGGAAAAGGCTTCACTGGTCTTCAAACGCTAATCCTTAAACAACTATATGATAGAAACCACGGACCAAATCCATCGTAATCAAAGAACCTTAGTAAACTGATGAAATTTTGGAAAAACCCAAACAGCGGAAAGTATTACGAGAAGCTTTTGGGAACAAATAATGGTGGTGATACTTTTGAAAATGACGAACCTTACATAGAAATCAATGCAAAGGATAATAGCGAAGTCTGCGATTAGTGAAAAAAAGGAGAAGCGAAAGCTACTTCTTTTTCGTAATGTTCCTTTTTATAAATAAAAAATTGTCTAGAACTAATTATTATTTTTAATCTGAATAAATTACCTAAAATTTCCGCAAAAACCGAACAAGTCCAAAGCTTTTTCGTCATTTAAAAAAAAAACTGTTTCTAAAAATCAGTATACTTAAATAAAAGCAAGTCTTAAAATTTACTAGAAAGCCGTTCATAAACCAAAAATATGGCTATCTATATATAACGGCTTTAAAATAAAACGTTTTTCGTTTTATGAAAATTTGTACATATTGGTTTTTGTAAGAAACCCCTCATCACTTAAAACCTCAGAAACAATTGAACGATCCCGATTGTCATTTGTTATTCGGCAGTAAATTTGAATTTTGTTAGGTCGGTTGACCGAAAGTCCCCTTATTTGTCAAAATATCAAAAAATTTTATGAGAATTAGTTGTTCAGAATTTAATTCTATGGCTATGTGTAAAATTTTGAGCCATTTGGATAAAAACAAGTTTTCACATTTTTTTTCCATTAAGATATTTTTGTTTGAAACTTTTTTCTTTACCCTTTAAAAACAGGTTTTTTAGACCTAAACTAATGTTTCGGCATAATTTTTTTTAACTTTAGAAAGTTAGTCCTTTTTTCCGAAGAAAATTTAAAAATTGGTATTTTTCCGAAACCCGAGTTTTCGCATAGGCATTTTTTAAATACCATAACTCGGAATTTCAAATATTAATTTTTTATTTAGGGATATTTAATTATAACATAATCGTTTAAACGGTACAAATTAATATTTGAAATTCCGAGTTAACGTATTTAAAAAATGCCTATGCGACAACTCCGAGTTTCCGAAAAATACCATTTTTTTAAATTTTATTCGGAAAAAAGGACTAATTTACTAAAGTAAAAAAAAGAATGTGCCGAACATTAGTTTAGGTCTGGAAAACCTGTTTCTAAATGGTAAAGAAAAATTTTTTAGACAAAAATATTTTTATGGAGAAAAAAAGGCCAAATTTTTGTTTTTACCCAAATGGCTTAAAATTTTACACATAGCCATAAAATTAAATTCTGAACAACTTATCCTTATAAAATTTTTCGATATTTCGACAAACAAGGGGACTTTCAGTCAACCGACCCAACAAAATTCAAATTTACTGCCAAATAACAAATGACAAATGGGATTGTTTAATTGTTTCTGAGGTTTTAAATGATGCAGAGTTGATCTGCGAAATAATTTTTTTTCTAAACGTCATAATAAAAAAAAATTCCATACATATATACAGGGTCAGTCTGTGAAGTGAGACCCCCCGTTTATTGCTTTAAATATTCAAATTGGGAAAAAATGTTTTATACAAAAATATTTTAGTTTTTGCTCATGTATCAATAAGTCAGAACAAGGACAAAGTTCATTTTTTTAAATGACTCCCTATATTTTTTGTTACATTTTTGTTTTCGGCATAAAATTCTAGATATTTTTTATCTGACATATCATATTCCTATATTCAATTGTTTACGAGATATCTGCCTTTAAAAACAAATTTCAAATAAAAAAATCCGCTTATCTCTTAATGTTGTTTTACGTTTTCATGGTTTTAGTGGTTTTTTTGAGTGACAAAATAGCCATAGTAATAATAAATAAGTAATTAGATATCATATGACAAGTAAAAATAGGTTAAACCTTAAACAAAAAAAAACGATTTAAACATTTTTTTTACTGATTAATAAAACTGTCGTTTTGATATTTTTAGCTAGTTACTATGGTTATTATGCCACTCTCAAACAATCGATAAAACCATAGAAACTTAAACAACAATAAAAAATGAGCGGATTTTTCCCTTATAAATTTGAATTTAATTGCAAATATCTCGTAAAAAAGTTGAATATAGGGATATGATATACAAATTAAAAAATATCTAGAATTTTATGCAAAAAACAAAAATGTAACAAAAAATATAGAGAGCCATTTAAAAAAATGAACTTTGTCCTTGTTCTGACTTTTTGATGCACCCTGTATACATAACGTTGTTCGCAAAACATAGAGCAGCAAAAACCAAAACATTTTTGTATAAAACATTTTTTCTCCATTTGAATATAATGCATAAACGTCTCATCACAGATTTGAATATTTTATATATAATATATATATAAATTATATATATATATATATATATATATATATATATATATATATATATATATATATATATATATATATATATATATTTATATATATATATATATATATATATATATATATATATATATATATATATATATATATATATATATATATATATATATATAACACAGGTACTAAATTTCTTGGGTATCGGTCCAGGAGAGGGCTAATTAAAGTGAAACACTTCTTAGTTTAACGAGCTTCGAAAATATTTATATATATATATATATATATATATATATATATAAAAAAAAGGCAAATCTTTCTCATTTTTAGGTATACTTACAACTAAATGCATTATTTAGAAGATGGTAACATCAACAACAGCTGAGTTTTACAATGTATGGTAACAGGATATCATTTAGTTTTGAAAAATTCATATTAATGTTTTTAATAATTAGCTGATACATTTTTAAAATATTTTAATTGTTGTTAAATGTAAGACTATACAGAATGGATGGATTTCTATACACTTTATTCGTTTCAGGGTTTTTTTCCTTTTTTAATTTAATATGTATTTATTTAGTTGTTATTTTTGGAATGCGAGATAAGGTCCGGGCATATCTAGGTTAAAGTTAAGATATTGTTAACTTAACTGGAAGATAGATTTTTTATGACTGAATGTGTATGTGAAAGTTGAAAAATTAGTGATGGTAAAAATTAAACAGTAAATATGTAGTGTCTTAATGATCACGGAGCTCCTCATCCTCACATAAGAGCATGTGTGTATGTGCGTGTATGTCTGTGTGATGTGTAGGTATCCTTATCTGTCACCTAAGGGTAAGTGTTTGTGTGTGTGCTTGTTGGGTATTGTAAAACCCAAACTTCCCTAAATTTTTGGGGTGTGTATGGGGCATATCTGTGCATGTGCACCCCCTTTTTTTGTCACCTGGGTTTTTAAGGCGTGTGTGTGTGTGTGTGCAAACGAGAAAACACAAATTTGATTTATTTTTACGCGTTTTGTTTTATTCCGATTTTTGTTTTAAATTTTTTTCAAGTTCCTCAATTATCCTGAGATTTTATGTCAGTGTACATAAAGTTAAACGAGTGAAAAAAAAAAAAAAAAAGGGAAGGACAAACATTTTAGTGAAGTTAACTGAACATAAAGAGTGGTTACGGAAAAAAAAGAAAGAAAAAAAACAGAATAAAAACAAAAATTATTGTCTTTTTGTTTTTTGATGAAAAAGATTTCCATTGGATCATTGTCTTTTGTTTTGTTTTGAGGTTAATAAAAAGACACAAAACAAGTCAAATTTTTTTTGATATTTTTAGAATGTTTAGAAAACCCCTTTTATATTTCCCAAACAAATTTTTGTTTCTTCAAAATTAAAATATGGTTGAAATTTGGAAAAAAGTTTTCCTTCCACAATCACTTTGTTAATCTTCTAAACTGTTTTTCCATTGTGATAAGAATACTATATATTACATTAGATTTTTCAAACTGCATCCTTTCTTGTTTAGTAAAAGTTTTCCCATTATTTTAGTGCGTTTAAATGCAAGAATTTGAAAATTTGGTTTTTGTTATATTTTATATTGGAAAAAGAAAAAAAGGGGGAGAATAAAATTATTTAGGTGTAACAAAGTTTAAACTAAATCTGGGTGATGCATTTTCTCCTTATTTTATATTTTAATATATATATTTTATTTTATATATATATATATATATATATATATATATATATATATATATATATATATATATATATATATATATATATATATATATATATATATATATATATATAAAATAAAGGAGGGAAGTCGCCGCCCAGTTAAACAACACAGGTACTAAATTTCTTGGGTATCGGTCCGGAGAGGGCAATAAGTGAACATCACCCATGACAGCGATAATAACGGCATTACCGTCGAAAAGAGTGCATTTATTGAACATCCCCCTATTTTTACTATTCTTTCATATAAAAAATATAGCAACTAAAATAACCAAATTGTTTCATTTTTACAATTAAAAAAATTGCATTTTTAAAACACTAAAATAATAGAAAAACTTTTTACTAAACTTAAAGACAAGGATGACAGTTTGAAAAACTAAGTAATATATAGTATTCCTTGCTCTGGGGGGATGGCGTATATATAGAACAAACATCTAGAGTACTCAAAGATAGATTAACACAACATAAATGATTGTAGTTTTAGGAAATCTTGTGCATTGTCTCAAATTGTAATCAATCCCCAATTTTTAATTTTTGAAGAAAAAAAAAAATTTGTGTGTGGAGGCAAATTATAACAAAAGAGTGGTTCTAAGTGAAGAGATCTATAAACATTCTAACAGTATCAAAAAAAACGGGCATTGAAAATTTCTAATGTCATTTACTCTAACTTTCAATTTTAACCTAAAACAAAAGACAAACAATGATCCAATAATTTTTTTCATCAAGCTAAAACATTTAAACAATAATTTTTTAATTAATTAAAATTTTTTAATACTTTTATTTTTATTCTTATTTTTTTTTTCTTTCTTCTTTATAACCTAACATTCCTTTTTTAAGAACCACTCTTATGTTCTTGAACTTCACTTAAGAATATATGTTAGTCCTTCCACTTTTGTTTTTTTTTTTTTTCCCCCAGTGTTAACACTTTTATGCTACACTGGACATAAATATAACCTAGGATAATTGAAGGAAAATGTTTGGGGAAAGGGCTGTGGTAAATATTAAAACATAAAATCTGGAATAGACAAAACAACGTCATAAATCTATAATTTGTGTTTTCTGGTCACACGTGCACACACACACACACACACACACCCCAAAAACACTAACCCTAGGTGACAGATAATTTTTAACATACCCATACACGCACACACACAAACATTTACCCCTTAGGGTGAAGATAAGGGTATAGCACACACTCACACAGACATACACGCACATACACACATGCTCTTATGTGAGAGAGAGCTCCGTGACTTAAGAACAATATTTACTTTTTAAATTTTTTACCATCACAAATTTTTTTTCATTTTTTCATATTACGTGACATATTCAGTCAAAGAAAATCTTCTTCCAGAATTCAATATCTTAACTTTAACCTAGATATGCCCGGACCTTATACCCCATTCCAAGAAATAAAACTAAATAAATACATTTTAAAATTTAAAAAAAGGGAAAAACCCTGAAACGAATAAAGTGGTATAGAATATCCATTCTGTATTAGTCTTACATTTAACAAAATTAAAATATTTTAAAAATGTATCCTCCTGGAAACCCATACCCAAGAAATTTAGTACCTGTGTTGTTTAACTGGTCGGGAAGACTTCCCTCCTCCTTATTTTATATATATATATATATATATATATATATATATATATATATATATATATATATATATAATAAAATATAAAATATTATTTTTTTTTATTATAATTTTTAAAAAAAATTATTTTTAATAATTATATTTAAATAAAATAATTAAATATTTATTTTTATTTAATAAATTTAAAATTTTTATTTTATAAATTTTTTTAAAATATAAAAATTTTAATATAAGTTGTCCCCGAAATTTAATTTTTTTTATGGCCCTTTGAAAATTTTAAACCAATTTGGATAAAACCCAAAAAATTTGAGCATTTTTTTTCCCTAAAAATTTTTTTTGACCAAAAAAATTTTTTTTAAAATTTAGAAAAATTTTATAAAAATTGTTCAAATTTTTTTATCTTTTAAAATTTTTCCTTTTTTAAAAAAAAAATTTTGGGAAAATTTTTTTCCAAAATTTTTGCTAAAAAAAAGTTTTAATTTAGAAAAAGGTTTACCTTAATTTTGACAACTTTTATTCCTTTTTAAAAAATTTAAAAATTTAAAAAGGTTTATAATTAAAATAACCTTTTTTTCTAAAATTTAAAAATTAAATAAATCTTTTTGAAAACCGAATTTGGTATTTAAAAAATGCCTATGACAAGTAATATTAGTACGGGTTTTTGTGAATTAAATTAAAAGCAGGAGGAAGAAAGGTTTTTTTTCCAAATATGGAAACAGATTTTAAAAAGGATCTTATTTAGGATAAAATAAAATATATGGATTAAGAGGGGAAAATTTTGTTCAAAAAAGATACTTAGTCTTTTCGATGTTTATGTGGTTGTAAAAAACGTGTTTATGGTACCTTCTTTATTCTTAAAAGTAACACTTGAAGGTTAAATTATTCTTTATTCTGGAACCCGGCCGCCCCATGGGGAAAGAATTATATTGGGGTTTTTGAGAAAATAAATTTAAAAAAATTAATGTAAGTTAACCTGAATTACTTTGCACTTGTTTTTTAAATCAGGATTAGAGACTAGCTTAAAAAATAAATAAAAATATTAAAGTAAAGGGTACTATTCCCAGCAAAACTATAGATAAGATTTTTCGTGAAAAAGAGAAGATCGTTTATGTAAAGAAAAAAAGAGTTAATGCTATAACCGGTAAACTCCTGGATACCCCCGTATTAACTTGTAGCTAGAAAAGTGATCTTTAATGACATGCTTTTGTTAGAAAGAAAACTGGTCAAAAGCCTAAAATATGTTAGGAGTAATAATAATAATTAAATATAAATTATAATTGAAAACTTATATTCCATGAAACGAACCATTTCGCCTGTCAATTTTTTCAAAATGCATAGAATGACTTAAAATTTTGACAGTAGGTAGCGAATAGTCCAAAGATCAAAATCTATATCATGCCCAAGGGGGTTGATTTTTTATACATATTTTGACTATAGAAATCGATAGAAAAAATGATTTCTTAGCAAAAAATGTTCTGTGCATTTTATTTGTAAAATGCATACTTTTCAAGTTATTCCAGATCGAAAGTCGAAGTTTTTCGTCGATAAAATCAACGTTTTTAATCGGTTTTTTGTAAATTACTCGATAAGTATGGACTTTATCAAAAAAAACTGTAAATAACAAAATTGTAGATTTTAAAAAAACCAATATAATGTTTTTTTTTGTAATTGCTGTGAGACCAATACAAACTAAATTGTGGTTTGTTAAAGGTTAGCTGTTGTTCATCAAACACAAAATATTAGAGTTTCAAAGGCAAATTACTCAAAATCTACGTATTTTTCAAGGAAAATAAACTATAACTTTTTTGAAGCATTTGCAAAGACGTTTCTTTTTAAAAAAAATTAAAAATATGTCATAAAAATTGAGTGAGTTATGATTAAAATAAGGTAAGATCAAAATTTTTTAAGTGCAAAAGTCTTCGAAAACAACCCCCTAACTACCACCCTAATTAAAATGAGTCGTAGCCCTTTTTCAATTGTCTTTATCTATGTATTATAAATACATTTTAAAATTTTAACCGATTTAAATTGATTAATTTTGAAACTTGCTTCGGTCAAATTTTACTTAACTTAAGCTTTAATGTAATAGTTTTATATGTTTTAGCAATAAAGGGTAGTTTTCATCCCTAAAAAATAAAGAGCGCCCATCGGCATAATATAGATTTTGAAAAGAAGGGTAAGTTAAGCTTAATTCCGAATTTCTATGCATTTTGAAAAAATTGCGAGGTTTTGCACGTTTTCAAGCTTCGTATTTTGGACTATTAATAGGGGAAGAGATTAGTTCTAAGATTGGTCAGCAAGTTACTGTTTGACCAGTTCTTGATATGGACATTAAAATGGTTAAAAATGATTACTTTGTTGGTCGAAATAGATGAATGAACTACTAGAATTGACTTTGTGATCTGCTAAAAATGTTTTGATCTTTAAAGCTTATTTAGTGACTATAAATATTTTTTTCCTAGGGAGTTTCATATAATGTGAATGGTAGATTTTCTTATAATGTAAAATGTAGACATTAAAAAGTTTTTTTTAATCATATATGTACAAGTTCATCGAAGTTAAGTGCCCGCCATTAATAAATTTGTTTTTAGTCAAAATACAATGTTGTTTAAAAAAAGAAACCAGTAGCATTTTTACTTCTTTATAACTAAAAAATGCAAAAAGCAATTGACAATTGTGTTTTCGAGTTTTATAGTAAAATGGCTTTTTTTAAATAGAATACCCTGTATTTTCTATCAGAAATTAAAAATATATTTTAAAGAGTTTAAAAAATATCACATTTAGTAGGTATATCCTAAATAGTTTCGCAAATATGGGCATCCAAATCTTAAAAATAATTTTTAATTTCTTGTATATTTACAGCTTTAAGCTGTAAATATGAAAATGAAAATTAAAAACTGGTTTTAAGATTTGGATGCACATATAAATGTTGTTTTTATAAAGCTGTTTATAAGATATTTTTCATAGTGATAGGACTTACATTTAAAAATATGCATACAGGGTATCCCATTTAAAAAATGCTATTTTACTATTAAACCAATGTCGACGCCCATATTTTTAAAACTAATAAAGATAGACATAAAATGTGTTATCTTTTTAAAGCTCTTTAAAATTCTTTTTATGGTGATAAAATACACAGGGTGTTCTATTTGAGAAAATGCTATTTTGCTATGAATCTCGAAAACATTATTGTTAATTGTTTTTTGCATTCTTTAATTTTAAAGAGAAACAAATGAGACTAGTTTGCAGAATTACACACAAATTTACTGCCAAATAACAAATGACAATCGGGATCGTTCAATTGTTTCTGAGGTTTTAAATGATGCAGAGTTGATCTGCGAAATAATGTTTTTTCTAAACGTCATAATAAAAAAAAATCCATATGTCGCATACTTTCTGGCGGTCACTGTATATATATATATATATATATATATATATATATATATATATATATATATATATATATATATATATATATATATATATATATATATATATGCACAAAAACGTTTTAAAAATCTTTCATTGGCCTGGATCGACTACCAAAAGCCTTTGACTCTGTCCTCATTCTGGCTAATTGAAGTGCTGGAAATATACAAGGTCAATCAACAGACAATAAGGCTGCTTCAACACCTTATGACAACATGGCGCACATCGCTTTTGGTCAGGGGAAAAGTAAACTCATACCAAACGAGAGAAATCCACATCCAACGGGGAATTTTCCAGGGTGACTCGCTTAGCCCGCTCTGGTTCTGTTTAGCATTAAATCTGCTAAGCAGCATGCTCAACCGAAGCTCATACTCATACGCCATCGACGACCAAGCAAAACTTACGCACCTCTTTTACATAGACGACCTAAAACTGTATGCCAGGGGCCCGCAACAACTTAAGGGAGAACTCGAACTCGTTAGAAACTTTAGCGCAGACATAAAAATGTCATTCGGGTTGGAAAAATGCGCAGTCTTACATGTTAAAAGAGGAAAAATGGTAGAGGGAGAGCAGGTTACACTGGCGGATGGAAATAAGATAGACCCCCTAAGCCTGGCGAACACTTATAAGTACCTGGGTATACAACAGTCGTACGAGATCCGACAAAAAGAAAATAAAGAGCGAGCCCAGAAAGAGCTGATGAACACATATAATTCTCAAGACAGAACTCACAGCCAAAAATAGAATAGCAGCACTCAACATGGGCCATACCAGCGATAACCTATGCAGGGGGAATACTTATGGTCAAAAACGGATATGGAGGCAATGGACAGGCATATGCGCGCCGCACTTAGGAAGCATGGCATGCTGCACCCCACATCAGCTGTTGAACGACTATACTCTGCCACGAGCAAGAAGGAGGATGGATAGCCAGCTTGAAGCCGCTATAAATAAAGAAAGAGACAACCTACAAAAATACTTTCTGACAAATATTTTCAACAAACAACAAATACTTTCTGACAATATATATATATATATATATATATATATATGTTTGTTTTTTGTTTTTCCTTTCACATCTTTGCGGATGGGATTATTCGTGAACTGCCCGGGCGAGATGCCAAGAGCGTTCACGTTGCTAGGTTAAAAGGGTGAGACTACTGGTCGGACTATTGCCACCGTTGCCAGTATTACCGCTTTTTGCATCCAAAGGATACAGTTCACTGGTAGGTTCAGTTCTGCAATATGCTTGCTTGTATATTTGTGACAAGCCCATTTACACTTATTATCATCGGTAGTATTCTAACGTTATCTAGCTTCCACATTTCCTTTACTTCCCTCGCCAGTTGCTCATACTTTCTTATCTTTTCTGCATATGTCTTCGCCATATTGTAGTCCTGAGGCACCGCAAAATCAATAAAGGTGGCTGATTTCTCTGCCTTATTCCATACCACCATATCTGGCCGATTGTGCTCAGTTGGTTTGTCGGCCATGATCGTGACATCCCAGTAGATTTTAGTTATTTCATTTTCCAGGATGGGCCATGGATCGTATTTATGGTGAGGTGTAAAATGGTCCAGAAGACCAGCGTTTAGACATAGCAGTTGGTGCACTACTTTTCCCATATTGTTGTGCCTCTGGAGATATTTGGTGCCTGCTATGGCCGTACATCCAGCCATGATGTGCTGCACAGTTTCCTCCGCAGTGTTGCATAGTCTGCATTTCGTTGTTTCGACCTCTTGTTTAAGTATGAAACGGGCATGAGTTCGGGTCGGGACAACCTGGTCTTGGATGGCGAAGAGCATTCCCTCTGTTTGTGGAAAGAGGTACCCAGCTGTAAGGTAGGTATTTGATTTTACTCTGTCCACCTCCTCTTGGCGCAGGCTTTCGTAAAATCTCCCATGCAAAGCCTTAGTTTTCCATGCATTTCTAAGCTGATCTAATTGGTTTTCTCTTTCAGGCTCCTGTTCCGCAGATAGTTTGAGAGCTGTGTATCCACGGTCCCATGCTACTATACGTTAGTATAGCGGAGATTGATTTGTCAGAAAGTATTTTTGTAGGTTGTCTCTTTCTTTATTTATAGCGGCTTCCAAGCTGGCTAGTCCCCGTCCTCCTTCTGCTCGTGGCAGGTATAGTCGTTCAACAGCTGATGTGGGGTGCAGCATGCCATGCTTCCTAAGTGCGGCGCGCATATGCCTGTCCATTGCCTCCATATCCGTTTTTGACCAGGTAAGTATTCCCCCTGCATAGGTTATCGCTGGTATGGCCCATGTGTTGAGTGCTGCTATTCTATTTTTGGCTGTGAGTTCTGTCTTAAGAATTATATGTGTTCATCAGCTCTTTCTGGGCTCGCTCTTTATTTTCTTTTTGTCGGATCTCGTACGACTGTTGTATACCCAGGTACTTATAAGTGTTCGCCAGGCTTAGGGGGTCTATCTTATTTCCATCCGCCAGTGTAACCTGCTCTCCCTCTACCATTTTTCCTCTTTTAACATGTAAGACTGCGCATTTTTCCAACCCGAATGACATTTTTATGTCTGCGCTATATATAATATATATATATATATATATATATATATATATATATATATATATATATATATATATATATATATATATATATATATATATATATATATATATATATATATATATATATATATATATATATATATATATATATATATATATATATATATATATATATATATATATATATATATAATATATATATATATATATATATATATATATATATATATATATATATATATATATATATATTTATATATATATTATATATATATATATATATATATATATATATATATATATATATATATATATATATATATATATATATATATATATATATATATATATATATATATATATATATATATATATATATATATATAATATTTTATTATTTAGTATTCTTGGGTTTAAAGGCAATAAAAAAAAAATTTTTTTAATAAAATATAATTTTTAAAATTAACGTTTCGGCTCTCTAGTATAAGGCCTTCATCAGAATGTCTGCAATGCAAAGGAAAAACACAATAGAGCTGTGACTAATTACAAAAATTAATATAGTTACCTTATTAGTGAGATTTCCATAAGTAGTCATTGTTAAAATTCAACATAAACCCACATTTTCAAACGATCACTCAAACGATTATTGTATACACATATTACAAACATAGCGACACAAATTTAAAATTTCTTAATAAAAGGCATCAGCCGTTATGAGTATTATTTTTTGTTTTTTTTTAATTTAAAATTAAGGAATTTATTTCTTTGTAACAATTCACGATAGCGACATCTATGGTATATTAACAAAATATATGTTAATCCACTGCATTAAAATTACGGAGATTTTTTAAAATTTTTTCTCATGGTAGAGTATCAATTTAATGGTATTGGTAACAGGTGGCAGCATTTAGAGATTTAAGTATATTTGTTGATTAAATTTTTTTCTTAAATATGTTATTCTTATTATTATTTAAATTTAATAGTTACGTATACTAGAAATCAACTGGTAGATTGTAGTATAATTTGCTTAAATTTTTTGTATCAGTTTTTGCGTTTACTGTATTTTTTCGTTTTTGTATACATATCATTTCCTGAAATTCTCTTTTTTGGGATTACTTTCAGTTTTCAAATTTTTGTGTTATTGAAGTCAAATGAATGGTTTTGTTCTTGTGTGTGATTTGTGAGAGCTGTTTTGTTTTTTTTGTCGTATTTGTGGGCATTAAGTCTGTTTTTCAGATACTGGCTAGTTTGCCCAATGTACATTTTGGCAGTTTTTACAAGGGATCTCATAAATTATATTACTTTTTTATTTTTGTCAATTTTGTCTTTTAGATAACTGAAATTTTGTTTAAGAAGATTGTGCCCCTTATGAGCCACTGTTATATTTTCTTTTTTGAATATTTTTGCAGGTTTTCAGATAATTTTGGTACGTATGGTAAAGAGAATGTGTTGTTTTGGCACTATTTTTTTGAGGTTTTGGTGTACTATTATAAAATTGATGAATTCTTTTTTAAAAATAGAGTGTATAAGATGTTCTGGATAATTATTTGATCCTAAGGCATTTTTGGCTTTTTCGATTGCCTTCCTTCTAAAATTAGGATCACTTAATTTTATTGCCCTATCGGCCAGACCTATGATAACTGATTTTTTTGAGATAAGGGGTGTTGGAATTAAAATTTAAATATCTTGCTGACCAGGTTTCTTTTGTGTACCATTCCGTTTCTATTTTTTTGTTTTTATTGTGTAACGTTAGATCAAGGAAGTTAATTTGGTTGTGTTTTTCTACTTCCATTGTAAACTGCAATTTATTGTGGTAACTGTTAAACGTTTTGAGGAGGTTATCTAACTTGTCTTGTGGAGCGGATGTTATGCAGTCGTCAACATACCGGAAGAAAAATGGTAGGTGAAAGTCTAGTTTTGTATTTATGATTGTTTCCTCAAGATCTTCCAAGGACTAGCTGTGCTACTACACTTGAGATAGAGGACCCCATAGCACATCCGTCGATTTGTTTGTAATACTTGCCGTTATATAAGAAATAGGTCGAATTTAATGTTTTTCGACAGCTTCTAAGAAGTCTTCTAGGGGAATATCTGTGTGTAATTTTATTTGATCCCACTTTTTTTTAATAATGTCTTTGGTCAGGTTTATAGGGATATTTGTGTAAAAAGTGAAACCACATCTAAGGATATAAGTAAATGATTTTCTGGTAGACTAATTGATTTAATTTTTTTCTTTAAAATGCCATGAGTCTTTTATATAATATTGATTTTGGTTTATTACATTATTAAGAATATTTTTTAAGATATTTTGAAAGTTTTTCAAAAGGTGATTGTGTACATGATACGATTGGTCTAAGTGGTATTCCGTTTTTATGTAGTTTGGGTAAACCGTATATTCTAGGTGGAATTGCGTTGTGGATCTTTAAGTTTTTAGCTGTAGTAGGTGATATATAGGTTTTATTTTCCCAGTGTGAGATTATATCGTTACTTGCCTTTTGGTATATATTAGTGGGGTCATTCTTAATGATTTTTTTAACGTTACACAATAAAAACAAAAAAATAGAAACGGAATGGTACACAAAAGAAACCTGGTCAGCAAGATATTTAAATTTTAATTCCCAACACCCCTTATCTCAAAAAAAATCAGTTATCATAGGTCTGGCCGATAGGGCAATAAAATTAAGTGATCCTAATTTTAGAAGGAAGGCAATCGAAAAAGCCAAAAATGCCTTAAGATCAAATAATTATCCAGAACATCTTATACACTCTATTTTTAAAAAAAGAATTCATCAATTTTATAATAGTACACCAAAACCTCAAAAAAATAGTGCCAAAACAACACATCTCTCTTTACCATACGTACCAAAATTATCTGAAAACCTGCAAAAAATATTCAAAAAAGAAAATATAACAGTGGCTCATAAGGGGCACAATCTTCTTAAACAAAATTTCAGTTATCTAAAAGACAAAATTGACAAAAATAAAAAAAGTAATATAATTTATGAGATCCCTTGTAAAAACTGCCAAAATGTGTACATTGGGCAAACTAGCCAGTATCTGAAAAACAGACTTAATGCCCACAAATACGACAAAAAAAACAAAACAGCTCTCACAAATCACACACAAGAACAAAACCATTCATTTGACTTCAATAACACAAAAATTCTGAAAACTGAAAGTAATCCCAAAAAAAGAGAATTTCAGGAAATGATATGTATACAAAAACGAAAAAATACAGTAAACAAAAAACTGATACAAAAAATTTAACAAATTATACTACAATCTACTCAGTTGATTTCTAGCATATTACGTAACTATTAAATTTAAATAATAATAAGAATAACATATTTAAGAAAAAAATTTAATCAACAAATATACTTAAATCTCTAAATGCTGCCACCTGTTACCAATACCATTAAATTGATACTCTACCATGAGAAAAACTTTAAAAAATCTCCGTAATTTTAATGCAGTGGATTAACATATATTTTGTTAATATACCATAGATGTCGCTATCGTGAATTGTTACAAAGAAATAAATTCCTTAATTTTAAATAAAAAAAAAAAACAAAAATAATACTCATAACGGCTGATGCCTTTTATTAAGAAATTTTAAATTTGTGTCGCTATGTTTGTAATATGTGTATACAATAATCGTTTGAGTGATCGTTTGAAAATGTGTGTTTATGTTGAATTTTAACAATGACTACTTATGGAAATCTCTACTAATAAGGTAACTATATTAATTTTTGTAATTAGTCACAGCTCTATTGTGTTTTTCTCTTTGCATTGCAGACATTCTGATGAAGGCCTCATACTAGAGGCCGAAACGTTAATTTTAAAAAATTATATTTTATTAAAAAAATTTGTTTTATCTGCCTTTAAACCCAAGAATACTAAATAATAAAACAATATACCTAAACAAGGCAAAAGAAAGAAACCACTTCTAAACTATATATATATATATATATATATATATATATATATATATATATATATATATATATATATATATATATAAATATATTTTAAAATATATATATATATATATATATATATATATATATATATAAATATATATATGATACAATTATAAAATCCATGTATTTTTTAAGTTTAAAATTCTTGGTAAAACACCATAATTATGAATTTTGTTGATTTATTTAAATTATAGATGTTTTTATTTCTATTAACAAAGTATGTATAATTCCCCGCATTTAATAACCCAGTTAAAAATGCTGATTATATTTGTTTTTTATTACGTAATGTGTACAACGTGTTTTGTAGCAGTTATTAAAACAATCGACCTCCAAGCTTTTTAAAGCCTTAATCAGCTTTTTAAAGCTTTAATCTTTCGCCATATAGAGTAAAAACCATATTGGTGCATACAAGGAAACCTATAAATCTCTGTTACCATATGTATATTTTTAAATATTTCAGAGAAGCCTTAATTGCCTAACGGTTAACCTAAAATTTGCACTGACTAACAGTGCACCCAGGTTGTGAGAAAAAAGTACTTCCTCCTGTTTGGGAAACCAAAAAAAGCCGAAAGATGCCGAAATCTCCCACCAAATTAAGGAAAAGTTTTCTCCTACCACGAACGTAGGCAAGCATTAGGCCTAGCGCCAACAGAAGTGGCGGAAGCCATGTAGCGGCGTGGTTCTGACTAGTGGCAATAGAACCATAATATAAATGAATGAAGCAACGCACACTGATATGGCGTGGCAACGGTGCATTGAAAGCGGCGTGCCAGTCGATCAAGTTCCTTGCTTTTATTGTTTTCGTAGTTTTCGGGGTAAAATGAGGGAGGATTTGGAATTAAATATTCACTTTATAAATTTAGTTGAATCAAAACCATGTTTGTATGATTATAATCCATCGGATTATTGCAATAGAAACAATTAAGGAAACAGGTAATTATTTGTCCAATAATTTATAAAAAATAAGCAATAGTTATAATTACAACTCAGAAAAAGTGTAGTTAGATAACATGGTACTGTTAGTGTGAGTGAAAAATAGTGATCAAAAATTGTAATAACCTTGATTTGAAATTGGAGAAATGTTACAAAAGTAGTTACAAAGCCGACATCTTAAATTTTGTGGAACGTTTTTTTGTCTTTGTAAATCCTGACCAACTATGTGCTTAATAACATTTGGTTGTTTAGGTGTGGAAACAGTGCCATCATGAAGACGAATAAAATTATGTAAAGTACATAGTGCTAGAATTATTATATCAATCCTTTTTGTTTTCATACAGATGGGCGTTTGTAATATTCCAAATTTAGTACTTAACATACCAAAGGCGCATTCTACTGATTTGCGTCTCCGAGAAATTCTGTAAGTATATATTCTTCTTTGGTTGGTAAGTTGATTCCGAGCAAATGGTTTCATTAGATCGCTCCTAAGTGGAAATGCTTCGTCACCTACAAAGTAGTAGGGAAAGCCAATGTTTTCATCTTCACCAGGTAGAGGAGTTGGATCTGGTATATTAAGTTCTCCTCGAACCAGAGACTTTCCAAATTTACTTTCCTTTAACGCATGTCCATCGCTGTTGCGGTCATATTCACCCACATCTACAGTAATAAATAATCCATCTGCGTCGACAACAGCTAACAGCACTATAGAGAAATAACCTTTTTAGTTGTGGTATGCAGATCCTGAATTTGGCGGTCCTTTTATCCAAATGTGCTTACCATCAATGCTTCCAATACAAATAGGTAAATTCCATAGAGTATGAAAACCATTTTTCCCTAGTCGGTTTTGGTAAAAACTCTGGCTGAAGAGTTTTTCATAATATCTTGGCTGTGGTATAAGCAATATTTCGAATTGTTATATGTCCTCTTAAAAAATAAAATTGTAAGGACTTGAAAGAACAGCCCGTGCAAAATATTTGAAATGAAACAAAGGAAAAACTGTTAACAAATAAAGTTTCCACATTGTGTTTTTATTTTTATTTTTTATATTTGATGGCTATAACCCTTCGTAACCATTTTTTTTGTTTCAGTAAATGATTGCAAAGAACGATGGGGAAATATCCGGGAAAGTTTTACAAAATATTTAATTTAAAAAGTTCCGTCGGGGTCCTCATCAAAACCGATCAAACCCTACTAGCTAAGTGAACATTTACATTTTTTACAACCATTCACAAAATCGAAAAAATCGTTGGGGAATATTGAACAGATCCAAGAAAAAAGCAATGAAAATGAAATTGATTCCAGTAAGTCTGACAGTGAATTAGATGCGGCTGGAACTGACACCTATGAATACGCGGAAATAAGTTGTTTAGAAGCTGTCCACGTATCAAAAAAGAAGAAAGAAACAATAAAATACCCTTCTCTGCAAGAAGTGCACTTAAGTGCTTTGGAATATTTTCAAAAGAAACAAACAAAGTTACAAAAATGCCCGGAAAAAAATACTGAGGATCCGGATAGGGCAATCCTAATAAGTGTGCTACCGGACATGAAAAAAATGACCAACTTTTAAAAAACAAAATTTAAAATTGGCAATTTGATTTTAGCTGTAGAGATTTTAGAAGGAAATCAGACATCAAATTCAAGTGTTCAGCAAATGGTTTTACCGCTTAGTAAATGGTCCTCAAACCCTCTTTCTATACAAGAAGTTTATTCCCCGATTACTGTCGCATCTCCAAATCCATCACCAAATGAAAACATAATTCGATCATACCATCCACTACAAAGATCACATGGAACTGATTGTGAATATACAACTAGTTTTTCGACTTAGCAGCCGCAAGTCTGCTTATTTAATTAGTTTTTCGGCTTGTCTTGTGTTGTGTTAATATTATTAAGTATATGTTTCATTAATGACTGATTTTTAACAATTATTTTTCAATTTATTTTTAAAAATACACTATTATTAAATTACTTACCCAGGAGTTATTATTAATCGCTCTTCTGCACTAACATTTTTCCTCCAATTTGTATTTTTTTTTAGTTATTTTTGGTTTTATTATGTTAAGTAGCCGAGTAAAACAGTCTTTTGACATTCGGTAAAAGGACTGAAATCGTCCTTCGTCCTCTGAAGACGACATTTTAACATTACTGACTAAAACTTGCAATTTGTTTTGCAAAAAAAAAAATGAATAATTGTTAGTTGTTTATATTAAGTACTTAGGTTTAAGAAGTTTATTATTGGGTGATATGATTTGAGGATTTTGTAAAGTGTTTAATTTAGGAAAACACCGTGTAGTGTTTTTGCAATAACCTTAAAACACAGAACAGATATTTTTGAACGATTTAATCCGAAGAGAGTTAAGCGTGATTTTCGCATACCACGAAGGTTCGTCTAGTCGGTTTATCTTGAGGTTTTTGATAAGATTGCGTTAAGTAATGTTTGTTAGAGTAGATATACTTAATTTAGTAATATGTACGAGTGTTTAAAAAATTAGTTTTACAGTCGAGATCTTGTAAAATGTAAGAAGTAATTTCCTACAACCCTATTTTAAATAAACATGGAAACTAAAAAAGCTTTTACTGACACTTTTTCTTTAAAATCGCCATCGAAGTATAATCGTATTTTCAAAAAATACCGTACTTAACATAACCGTACTTAATATAAACAAATTTAAGAAAACATGTTATTCTCCATTCCCCTTTTCCTCATTACACTCTATCGCAACAATTTATATCTTTTGCTAAATACGAATATTTAGTTAGGATTAGATGAAGTAATATAATACCAAATTTATATTAAAAAAAAAAACACCCCGTGTAAGTGTTGAAGAAAACCAAAAAGACTACCCATCAAAACAAAAAAAGCAAGTAATTGTAAAAAGTTCTTTTAATTTTTACCTGCCACATTAATAACGTACGAATATCTTTAAAACTATTTGTTATATAAATATACCACAATGCACAACTTTTCCGTTATCTGAACTAAGCTGTAGATCTGGTGTGCGAATTGAATTCATTCCATTCATTTTATTCCTTTTATTTGAATTAATATTTGAAATTGTGTTTTTTGATTGTATTAGGTATATTTGAATATTGAAGGGTGCGGTATTATCAAGCTACATAAACCTATATCATATAGTGCTTTTATTTCAAAACGGACCACCTTAAATATCTTTCTAAAAAACCAAAAAAAAAAACAAGTCGGTTTGCAAACGGCATACAATTCGCTATCCAACCGTATCAAGAACCCTAAAATAGATGGACGTAGAAGCGAGTTGGAAGAAAATATAATATGTGTTAATAATAAGGAGTTTATTAAGTTTGAATAATTAATGGGATCAAATGGTTAAAATGTGCGCCATAATTGGCAAGGCAATAATAAAGTCTGTTTTAAAATGCCGTAAGTTTATTTGGTAATACTTCCGCATTCAAGTAAATCTATCTTTAACTTCTTAAACATTTGCAAGTGGAGTTCCATACTCTTAAGGAAAGCATCTAAAAGTGTTAAGTCTGGAGACCGTGCGAACCATTTTATTGCAACTTATCTGCTAATCCATCTGCCTGCTACTCTCAAACTGCTAAAGCATGGTAAGGGGAAGCTCCATCTTTCTGGAAATGCAAATTATTTTCACTGAATTTTATAGCACAGTTAAATTTTTTTCAAAAAAAGAAATGGATCAATAATTTTGATTTTATAAATACCTGACCAAACGTTGATCTTTTCTGGGAATTGATTATGACCTTCCTTAAATAGGTGCAGATTTTTATTATCCCAAAATCTACTAACTAATCTTTTTAAAAAGAAAGTTTATCGCCTTAAAACTCTATGCGCGGAACCGGTAGAAAAATTGGTCAGTTAAAGATTTTCGGAATAGACAACGTTGGATCTATTACGAACTCCACCAGTACCTTAATTTGACAGGCCTCATCTACAACCCTAACTATTCTTGTTTTCTTGTTGCATATACATCCACTAACTTTAAACTTACGCACTAATTCCATAACATATTTATGCTTTACGTTTTTATCTTGATGCCTCTTATTGAACATTCTGGCGGTTTTACGCGCGCATCAATCTCCAGCCCCACCAAGGAAAATTATTTCTGTTCTTTCGGTTAGAGTAAACATCATTTCAAAATCCACATTTTTAATATTCAACTGACGCTGACGACGTAAAAAGGATAATCCTAACAATAATATTTAAGTAGTTCCTAAAAGTTTTAAAAACTCGTATTATTGCCCCGTTTTATTGCATTAGGTACCACAGAAAATATCAATGGAACGAATGCCCCGATATTAGTCTAAGAGGAATTTTAAAACAGTCTTTATCATTGTCTCGTCAATACCGACGATTCAAACTCGATGAACTCTTTACTATTAACACACATTATTGCTTTTAACTCGCTTCCACGTCCACGAATTTCAAAGTTGTTTCTTCTTACGGTGGGATAACACACTGTGTGACGTTTGCAATAATGTGTCACACCATGGGGGTAGCCATTTGACATGAGGTAAGCTGGAAGTGAAGAGGTGACTAATAAAACTTTATCAAATATAATAGTAAACTTCTTCCTGTTTAGTGTATCTAAACTAATTGTTTTTGTTTTGTTTCTATTTTAGGAAAATATTTAGGGCGAAATGACAGAACTGTATAATATCTTAATAACACCCTATAAAAGTAACTCCTTCCCTCTAAAGTAAAGCATTACTTTAGAGGGAAAAAATAAAACAAAAATAACACCAAACACTAGTAGAAAAGTAACATTGAAAAGGTATTTAGCGTTAAAGATAATTTTTGCTTAACCTAAAAATAATGAAAATATTAAATGCTCGGCAATTTTTAATTTTTAATATTGTATATAAAAAAAATACTAATATTTTGACTCAATATGCTTTATATTTGCAACCGTTTTGTAAATAGTAGTAGGTATACAACGGAAAAGATGTCCAGTGATTTGGTTGTTTACTGGAATGAGCAGCTTCGAGATTAACTACAGTCTTGAGACACTTCTTACCTTCTTATATATTATACTAACTTGCTCCACATTTTATTAAAAAATTCATAGGATTATCAGTTTTTTATTGTTAATATACATTTTTTAAAAGTTCAGGATAAAATTACATAGCTTTACAGAAAATTATGATTACCCAAATTATTTTATCATTATATAGTTTAGTCATCCAAGGTTCAGAAACGACGTTTCTAGGAAAAAAAATGTAGAAGTTTTTTTCCACAGGTTCTTTATGTTTTTTAGGCTGCTGAATCCGAATCTGAGGTTTGCCACCTGGCCAGGCATGAGCTTCACAACGAAATTGCAGAAAACCTCATATTTTCGTCACCTTTTTTAGTTTTTTAACTATAACCCGAAAATAAGCGTTTTTTAATAATAACTATGATACATCTAATTAAAGGAGACAAAATCTTCTACAAATACGTATAATAACTCGAATGTCTTGAACAATCCATAACGTCGTTAGATGGAATTTTTTGACTTTTTGCTAAAAAGGTAAAAACATTATTCTAGGTGAGCCCTACTATCAAATTAATACACCTCTAAAATCAAAAACTCTTTTTTTTTAATTCATGTTCATTCGTCGTCCTTATCTGCAAAATTATCACCTAAAACAACGAGAATGGAAACTTTAGATAACTATAATAGAAGCAATGTCGTTCATGTTCATAATGGACAAAATTTAGTATGTCTTTGCACAGTATACTTTAATATTATTAAAAAAAAAAAAGATAAAACCGAATAATAAGAGAAGAAGAAGAAGTAATGAAGCTTAGAATTGCGTTTTCAGATGATTCGTTTAGAAGGACCAGGCTGTATATCCGCGACGAAATGTTTTCTTTTTGGTCCTTTCTGGTGGTGGACTGCTCGAGCTCTTGAAGGATAGACGCTGTTCTCTTCACTGGAAAAAATATAATTATGACATTTTTATCTATGCAAGTATAGTTCCCAATTTACAGTGACATATACTAGGTTAGAATAAAAATTACTTGTAATAGTATAATTACCTTTGATCTTCTCAGGTGAAATATCTTCATCGTCATCACTTAGCAGTATTTCCATATTGGAGCACCTTCCTTTACAATTTAGACACTGTCTGAAGCAGTATTACCCAATCCTTCTGCATCCGCAATTGCCCTTGCAAACCTGGTACTTGCAGGTAATATCTTTCAAAAGCTTGTCTAAGGCTTTAGGCTCAAAGGGTCGGATAGGAGCAAGTTGCCTTTAATAACTTTTCACCTCCACTGCTTAGGTGGTTGAATATTCCCCAGCCACTGCAGACCTTGGTAAAATACCCTAAACTGTGTTGCTGGGTTGCAGCATTAGTGGGAAGGATTCTTCTGTACTTGCACAGATCAAAATGTTATAATTATATTTTTTCCAGTGGAAAGACCAGCGCCTATCCTTTAAGAGCTCAAACAGTCCTCTGACCAAAAAGGAATAAAAAGAAATATTATGTCGTTGCCGATATACAGCCTGGCCCTTCTAAACGGATTATCTGCGAACGCAATTCTGAGCTTTATGCAGGTAATGACTTTTTGTTCTTCTTCTCTTATTTTTGGTTCTATCTTTTTTTTATATTATTAAAGTTCATTATGCAAAGACATACTAAATTTTGTCCATAATTCTCATGAACGACATTGCTTCTATTATAGCTTCTAAAGTCTCCATTCCCGTTGTTTTCGGTGATAATTTTGCAGATGAGGATGACAAATGAATAGGAAAATTTTTAAAAAAGGGTGTTTTTGTTTTTTTTTATGTAAATAAAAATGTTTGCCACATATGTTTCCTTTTATCAAAACCCTATTCCCCTTAAATTAAAAGTTGTACGATTTCGTTTGAGCTAGATGGCTCGTTGACCTATAGACCTCGCTCACGGTTGCCAATCCCTTAAATGTAACCAGGACATACCTGGTAATGGTCCATAATGCACATGAACGACATTGCTTCTATTATAGCTATCTAAACTCTCTATTCTCGTTGTTTTCGGTAATAATTTTGCAGATGAAGGTGACGAATGAATAATATTTTTTTCAAAGGTGTTTTTTCTTTTTTTAATGAAAATAAAAATATTTTCCACATATGTTTCCTTTTATCAAAACCCAATTCCCCTTAAATTAAAAGTTGTACGATTTCGTTTGAGCTAGAAGGCTCGGTAAACTATAGACCGCACTCACGGTTGCCAATTCCTTAAATGAAACTTGGTTGTGGCTGTGTACGTAAGAATTTAGGGAATGAAGAGACTTTGTATTTCGTGCAAATTTTATTTAAAAATCCTAGCAGAGCGCTTTCGGTAAAACCATCATCAGTGCTATTCGTCGTCAAGCTAGAGCCGTAGCAATTTGAGCCAATCACATGTTCGTCTTTCCACAAAATGGTATAGTTTTTAAAAATTCACCTTTTAATAAGGGAAAATGTAACATATATTAATGTTGTTTGACTTTTATTTTATTTTGTGTTATAATGTGATAGTTTACTAAAGCGCTCTACATGTTTTGTTGGCTCAAATTGCTACGGCTCCAGCTTGACGACGAATAGCACTGATGATGGTTTTACCAAAATCGCTCTCTAGGATTTTTAAATAAAATTTGCACGAAATACAAAGTCTCTTCATTCCCTAATTCCTTAAATGTTTCCAGGACATACCTGGTAATCATAAAATAATTGATTTTAGAGGTGCATGAATTTGATAGTAGGGCACCAGCGAGCACTTAGAATAATGTTTTTACTTTTTTAGCGAAAAGCCAAAAAAATTCCATTTTTTCAACACGATCTAACGACGTTATGGATTGTTCCAGACTTTCGAGGTATTATACGTATTTGTAGGAGTTTTGTCTCCTTTAATTTGGTGTGTCATAGTTATTATTAAAAAAAATATATGAGGTTTTATACAATTTCGTTGTGAAACTCATGCCTGGCGCGGATTCAGCGGCCCAAAAGACATATAGAACCAGTAAGAAAAAGAGCTTCTACCTTTTTTTCCTGCAAAAAACCTTTACTTAGTGAACTAATAATACACTGGGTTAACTCCTCTAAGATTCCTATTTTAGAATTTAATGTGTCGGCGGGAAAAATGATGAATGTCGCAAAATAGGTAATTTGAGATTTAGACTTATACAGATGGACTTAAGGACATTCTAAAAGAATAAAATTTAAATGGCAGCAATATACATATATAATAATTTATTCATTTATTTTAAAGTAACAGTAACGAAAATTTATGTATTTAAAAAAAACAGTAAAATAGTTCGTTTTTATGAGGGCAAAACGATAAAGTTCCACGGTTTGGCTGCTAAACCTATTTCTTAATAAAACCAGAAGTTTGTAAAGTAAATTTTGTGAAAGAGTTTGTACATATTACTTAATGTATATGATTTTTTAGTGGTTGTTTTTTTTCTTTTTTGGCCGCTTTTATTTTTTTAATGCTAGTCTGTTACCCACACCAGTAGTTATTTTAAAAATTATAATGATATTTATTTGTTTTGAGAATATATTACTGATCCAGTAAATGGACAGTTCTACGGGAATCAACAAGTTGCCACGCGGTTTTAGGACGGTTAAAACATCAGGACGTCTATTTTCGAATTGTGGGAATAATCGTATCGAGAGAAATCACCTATCACTTCGTGTGTGTTTAGCTTAATACTTATTCTTGAACCTAGCGAGGGACATAGGCGTGCGCACAGTGGGTGCCGTGGGTGCCGTGGCACCCCCACTAGTCTGAAAAAGATTACTGTATTTAAAATATGAAAATTATTATTTGATAAGGTTCGATTTAAAAATTACACGCGAACGCACCTTCTCGAAAATGAGTATGGTAAAATCAAAATTAAGATCCACAATACGCCAAGAACATTTAGAAAATCTCCGGTTCCTGGAATTAGCCGCAAATATTGATATAAGTACTGTGATAAACGAATTTTAAAAAATTGTATCTTATGAAAGAAGAATAATTTTATTATAAATAATATACAGTAAAGCGCAGAGGACTGCGAACATAGGACAATCCTGGAGCATTTTGGATGTACCTAAAAACGCCGCACGCATTGCTTATCGATCAATAATTTTCGGTAAACAAATTCATAAGACGCGCGTCGGCCGGCAAAGCGATCAACTCAATACGTTTATTCCTGAAATAATTATTTACTATCGAACGCTCGACAGCTAAAGTTTTACTGTGTCGATTATTTGCGACCAAAAAGTTTTTTTTTTTAATAAAATAATAATTATTAATAATGGATGTTTACAAACTGGAAGAGAAAATTAAAATTATTAAATGGTATCACCGTGAAAATCCTGTTAGGGGAATTAGGGAATTATTTATTAATTTATTTCCAACCAGGCCGACTCCCACGATTTCCACTATTCACCGAGTCATTAAAAACCTTCTGACATTTGGTTGTTATCTCCAAAAAAACATAAACATGATAGTGTCCCAGAAGAAAACAACGAAAGGAAAATAAAGGAAATTATGGTAGTGGCAAGTGTTATTAAAAATCCTACAATTTTCATTAATACAATTGCAAAACAGGTTAATTTGAGCAGAAGATCAGTGGGTAGAGTGCTGAGAAAAAATGGATACCGATCCTACAAAGTACGAAAAACCTATGAAATTTTCTCTGATGATCATTTTAGACGAATGCAATTTTGTGAAACTGTAATGGAAATGGAAAATAACAATGATTTTTTTCTTGGGTCACGTAAAATCACAAATTTATGGTTTCCAGGAGAATAGGGCTAATAATCTACAAGAATTGCAATTATAAATTGAAAATTCTTTTAGAATTATTACCCTCAGCATTCTAGCAAATGTCAGAAGGCGTTTTATGACAATCTTGGTTATTGTTTGGCTCAAGAAGGTGGCTTATTTGAGCATCTTCGATAACTTCAAAGAGTTTTCTTTTTTATTCTATGAATGCACATTAATTTATTTTTTAAGAATATCTTCTACGTTCCATTATTTATTTGAGAAAATTCTTTTATTTTATTAGGAAAAACTGTTTGGTTCTTAAGACCCTAGCAAACGTTCAGGTCCCGTAAGCAACTAATTTTAAATTTATGGCTGATAAGAAATCCGATCGAAGTCGGTTGACGCTAGCTAGCTCCTGCTACTTGCCTATAAACACTGCATCCTCTTACTAAAAATAAAAACGTAGTACAGAACTAAACTGGGCAGATAATTCTTCCGAATTTATCACCGCACTCCCCACCAGTCCCAACCAAAAATGAACCACGCGAGGAAACGAGACGGAAATTGAAATACAAGCCACAAAATTATTATTGGTATTTTAGAATTGGGTACATCCAAAATCGCCCAGGAGCCTCCTATGTTCGCAGTACGGTGCGCTTTACTGTATAATGTACTCGGTTTGTTATTATTTCATAAATATTTACCAAATATTCCTAAGAATTTATTCTTATTAATTTATTATTAATTAGTTTTATTAATAACAATGTATTAATATCGATATATTGTTATTCATAGTTTTAATTACTTTATTAAAATTATGATTTCAAGCCACACGGCTTTGCACTCCCTCTAAGGGGAACATGCACTCATCCCAGATATCTTCAGATATTAAAAGGATTGGGCTCTAGATTCTCTTACGTTCTGCTGTATTCCCCACAAATTTCTGGACAGTCCGAGCGGTCGCAAGTAGCACTGTTTTTGGCATAGCCTTATACAGATGTTCACCGAGGCCTAGTCCCTTGATGTTTTGTAAAAGAGTTTTTGGTACAATGCCAGTTGTTGATAAAACTATGGGGATCGTTTGGACGTTATTTATTCCCCACTGTCTTTTTATTTGTGTTTCTAGGTTTCTGTATTTGGCAATCTTTTCATTGTATTTCTCCCGTATGTTGTTGTTGTTCGGAGTAGCAACATAGATCAGTGTTGTTTTCCTCCCAACTTTATCCACCAATACAATATCTGGTCTATCGTGAGCAACAGTTTGGTCTGTAAGTACAGTTCTGTCCCAGTACAATTTAAATTAATTGTTTTCGAGAATAGGTTCCGGAGTATACTTATAGTAAGGCAATTTTTCATTCTGTAAAAGGTTTAGCTTCTCTGCCAATTGTTGATGGAGTATCTTGGCTGCTGAATCGTGTCTTTCCTTATACTCTGATGCTGCAAATGCTTGGCAACCCCCCGTTATATGCTGGATTGTCTCCAATGTTTGACATCCATATCTGCATCGATCGTTCTCTATAAACGGGTCTCTAACGATATGCTTCAGATAGATAGTTTTTCGTCGGAATAACCTGCTCCTGTATAGCCAATAAGAAGCCTTCAGTCTCTGGGAACATCTTCCCCGACGTCAGCCAGTAGTTCGACGCGAACCTGTCGCCATTTTACTAGCCGACCTCATTGGGTGACGTCCATAAAGAGGCTTCTCCAACCAGGCTTGCAGCTTCTTCTGGTCTGTTTGATGGTGTCTGCGCATTATTATTATTTCGGCACCCACACCAGCTTTACCCTGCGCACGCCTATGCTGAAGGATCACTTCTCTTAGAATTTGGGTGTATCACATTTTCTCGGAAAATTGTGAGAGAATGGAAACATGTCATAGGAAAAGCTTAAAGAAGTATTTTTGAGGTTATTTACCATTTACCTTGTGTTGTGCATTTTTATTGCTTTTACGGGTACTGCGTGATTTTTGTGATATTTCTTTGAATAAGAAAAAACTGGACAAGTAAATAGTGATGGCAAACGTGGACGATGATAGATACTTTCTGGTTTATAAAATGGTCAGGGATGTAGAAGATGCTCTTTTTTTACCCTTTTTCCACCATATTTAATTTTACTGTAATTTTTGCCCTTAATTTTGATCTTCTTTAAAACCGAAATCTGCATCAAATCTGCCAGTTTTATTTTTAGAGTTCTCTTAAATTAATTTAACCAACATGTTTTTTTGTACATTATTTATCACCGCAGATCTTGATTTCTTGATTTTGATAAAATAACATTTATTTACTTTAAACTTGATGAAAAAGCCACAGGGCAAACAAAGCTAGCCTCAAACGAAAAACAACTTTACAATTTAACCTAACCAGGATTATCGACTCATAAATTCTTTGCTGTAAAAGTATACTAATGAATCTAGCTTACCCACTCACGCTTGGAACTTTTTCGTTTTTTTCCCATAGCAGTATTATGCCAATGAATATATTTCGTCTCTCTAGGATATTTTTTTGCTGAAAATTATACCAATGAATTCCTCTCTGCGAAATGCATGTCATAGGAAAGGTGATTAAGCTATTATACCTCAATTTTTTTTCGTTGTTCTATATACATGTTTATTAAATTAGGACAGCTAGGTACATATCAATATAACTATTAAATCTCAACTGTTTTATTAAACTTTTTTCTTATTATAAAATACAAAAATGACTAGATAATAATACTTTACACTTTTAAGGTATATTTTACAAACTTTTAAAAGTATTTATGGTGACATATAACTAAAAATTATCAAACCGAAAAAAGTTCTTAAATTAAAACCCGAATTTGACCAGTTCTCTTTATTTTTATAAGAGTATGTATTAAAAATCTCATGGAAGAATATATATGTTCCTAATTTGGTAAGAAGTAGGTACATTAAAAGATGAGATTGGATGGTGATACTTATGTATTTTTTTCACTAGTTACTGGCGCGCACTTGAAAATAATTCTTATGGCAGGCTGCAATAAATATTAACAGTGATATATGAAACTTTGTTTATACAAAAAGATAATTTAGGAAAAGAATTAAAATAACTTTAAGTTACTTTTTTTAAGAGTCAATTCGCGCCGCGAATATTGGATCCAATTTGGGGTTCGGGGCATAATGTATAAACGGTATAAGTTATCGATAATTTTAAAAAACTATATGAAAACCAACACTTAAATCTAGGCTTCTGCTGTAATAGTTTTTTAAATTTGGATTTAGTTTTTAATATTTCCTTGAGTGAAATTCACCCTAAAATCGGTTATGTTTAGACACTATTTTCTCTTAACTCGACTCATATTTCAAAAATTCGTTACAGCAGAGGCCTAGATTATTTCCTCACCTTCAAAATGGTGTATAATTTATGTCATTTAAGTGAAAAATAGTTACCGAAAAACGTTATCTCTCTGTAGGTTTGCAATCGGAAACAACATCGCATCAATACACCGCATTTGAAAGAACCCAAATAAAATATAATATTTTTAATGCGGTTATACAAAAAGTGTGGTCGTGAGAGTTTGTTAGTCCCGCCCACCGTCTCCGCGTCCTTTCGCCCGACCCCTAAGATGTAGCGTAAATGCACTCTTAAGTTAAAAATAAATAAATGATAAAACTAACTAGAGCTGGGATATGATTTATTAAACTTGACAAAAAACACACCATGCATCTTTTCAAAGATTTTCCGACACGAATTCTTAGCTTAAATAAAGAAATTTTAAAAATATATCCACCATTTTAACGCTGCCATATTGAATTTTAAAACTCTGCCATAAGATTCCTTATATACCCATTGTTTCAAAAACCCTAGATATCAAAGAAGTTCCATAGGCCGATCATATTTTTTTCAAGGTTTTTTCAAGATCAGTGTAAAAACTAAAGAGCTCTAGTCAAAGTTTTAAACATGTTTAAATTGGTTACTAATTATTCAAACAATCTTTTTTTAGTTTATAAAGCTGTCGGTATTACTATAATATTAAATATTTTGACTAGTACACTTTAACGTATATCAAAAATAAAATTGTCCTTATCATCAATAATAACTTCTGTACAGGGTTATCATTTTAAAGTAAACAGGGCTTTATTGTTATACTTTCCTGTACTTTTTTAAAAAAGCCATTGCGTGTATTTTTTTTCGTAGAATTCAATAATCTAATCCAAAAAATATTTAAAACAAAAGAGTTATAGCACGGGTAACGTATTTTTTAAATGGAATACCCCGTATATTTTTATGTCAATAGATAGAGATTTTTACGAGGAATTCGGTGATATAGAGGTTGCTGGGTTTATTTCCTGGGGTTTTGCTGGAAATGGATAGTTTCACCCAAAAAAACCTGGCTGCCACAGGTCACAGGTGCTTATTCGTCAAAGTCAAAAATTTTAAAAATACGTTTATTACTTTTTTAAAAATAAAGCCCTGTTTACTTTAAAATGATAACCCTACTTTAGCCTATGACTTCGTATTAATACTTTTTATTATATAACAAAACAAAATCTAGAAGTTTGGCAGATTTCCTAATTTACAAAAACTTTTATTTTTTGGCAAAAATAGGTATTAAATATTTATGGAAAAAATCTACCAGTTATTATCTTTACTTTATCATAAAATAGCTGTTTTAAAAAATAAGCAATTTACATTTTAAACATAGTATGGTTTTGTTATAAAACTAAATATAATATGACTACATTTAAAAAAGTTTAAGATAGTTTTACACGAACTAAGGTCTTGACAAAAAATGTATGTCTGCTTTATGGAAAATAATTTATCCTGAAGTTTGCAAAATTTCTGAAATAAAGCATGTTTATTAATATAGAGAAATACAAAATATCTTAAAAAGTTTCTTTTTAGGTGGGTAACACATGGAATTCCTAATCTTTTTTACGGTTAAATAAACATTTACATTTACATTTTTGGCCAGAACTTGGTTTCATGTAAAACTAGCGTGGCCAATATGTTTCGTAGCTAAGTAGCTAACAAAAAGAAATTTTATATAAAATTAACAGGCTCAATGATTATTTCTTTACATTTTTAACACGTCTTATTTTTTTCTACTATAGTAGCACACAAAAATATTTATACAAAAATTAGTATTTTACGAGATCCAGAAATTAAAATAATATTAAATATAAACTAATTTAAATAAATAAAAACTATGTTCTGTGAACGCAACCACTATACTCGGCTGGCAAACCAATTTTTGGCATGCAGAGATATTGAGTGCGATAAAAGGAGATGTTGATTTAATAGGCAAATGCTTGAGCAAAATAAAGACAGACAGAAAACGTGCTATGGTCGATTCTCCTTCTACCGGCCCAAAAAAAAAGAGGAATACCGCGGGCAGAGCATTCGGGCGATTCGACGGACGGCGATCGGCACTCGGCAATATCACCCGGACGCATATTCCGTAACGGCAGACGTGCTAGACTTCCAGCGGCGCTTTGGCTCTTTTCGGATTTCGCGGAAGCGGTTTTGACTTGACATAGCAGACGTACTACATACTGAGTCGTGTTACCGTTGTTACGTGTTAGCTAATGTACAAAAATTGATTTGTTACAAATAACTATAATTAACAAGAAATTTAAAAGTAATAATTTCTTTATATCAGGGTTGTATAAATATATTTAAGTATCATGAAACAAGTCCCAAATTAAAACGTCTAGGTATACGAAAAGGGAAAATGATAAATGTGTTGCCAACAAGCGCAGCTAGAAGAAAATCGGCGTTGGGTGGCAAAAAATATTTCTCAACTGGGAAAAAAATGAAAAGCTTACCAAAAAAGTCTAAAGCATCCCATTCTCTACAAGAATGATTTAATCTAAATAAAGGCGTAGGTGATAAGTTTACGGTGGTTTGTTATTTTTTAATCAATTATAAATCTATGACAAAATCAAAAGTGAAATTAAGAAACAGCAGACGTTCTAGACCTAAACCGTCTGCCGTTACTGTATTTGCCGATTCGGAGCAATTCGGAAATTTACCACGTCTGCTGTTACTGAATATGCCACCCGGACCCCGGACGTTAAAGGAGTGATTGTAATCCACTCAGAATAATGTATCTAAATCTGAAAATGAGAAGGGAGATAGATATCACGGCACCTAGGCCTCAGTAGGCCCCTCTTGCTTTCTCCTAAAGGGGACCCTCACTCAGTACGCCGCCCATCCTACTGATTCAAAGTAGGTGACAACATCGCCGAGGGAAATCTCCTTAATGTCGGCCAAGGAAAAATACTGCCCAGCATGGATCTTCTGGACAGTGCAGGGCCGTCACAAAGATCTGATCCACCGTCTCGTCTTCCTGTTACACAGACGCGTGTCATTTATACCCATTCTAAAAAGGTGCTTTCGTAATTGGCAACGTCCAGTAAGGACGCCCGTGATTAGGCGAAGGTTTGCCCTAGGCATTGCCAAGTAATGTTTAGCTGTATCTCTGTTAGGATAGTTCAGTAACTCCCTGAAAAAGGTACAGTTTACTGTTTCATCCCATCTTCTTGTAAACTGCTGATGAGAGTGTCTTTTTATTAGGTCCTTCATGGCAGACCCTCTCAGACCTACGAAAGACTCGGGTCTAAAAGGTTTGGTCCCTGCAGCCTTCCTGGCCAACAAGTCAGCAATGCAGTCACCTTTTCACGAATCGCCGTCGTCCGTCGTCGTATTAGAAGTGGAACAGGGGCAATTGTTCTCTTTTTAATCTGGGGCCATACCATATGTATCCTACTCTAGTGCATAAAAATTGGCATGCAAGCGTTTGTCTTGCCAATCGTATATAGTTTGGTTAATAATGTATAATTTAAACAGGCTTACATTCTATATCACAAAAAAATATTACGTCGGTATATTGTTTAGTTAAGCATGATAACCAGACATATTTTAGGAAATTATTACAAAAATTAGTACCAAAAAAAGTTCTTACGAAATATTTTCCTAAAAGCATATTATTTTCCATTAAACGGCCGTTGGGGCTGATTAAATAAAAACTATTTTTAGCATATGCAGTGCAGTTACCTATATTTAAGAATATGTAGCATATAATATTTTGTAAAAAAAGTTATGAACGAAATTGCCATAAAAGCAACAAACTTGAATAAAACAAGAGAATATTTTGCCTAGAAATTTGTTTCTCAAATAATATCTGACACGAGAAAACGAGCCAAATTTTAGCTAGAAACGCAATGATTATTCTCAGACTTATCAGACTGACAATAGTTTTTTTCTTTAACCTAACAAAATTTTGTCGCTGAGAAACCATTATGTTGTTTTTTTCCAGGTAAGTGCAGGTAAGAGTTTCACCAGTAGAAAACAGGTCGTTGCTTCGACATTTTGACAGTGTAAAACACTACAGTGAAATAATCAATATAATGTTTTTTCAAAACTTTACGTTTAATGTACGATATATAAAATTCTTTTTATATTTTATCGCAAATATTCGGGTTATAATTTTGATATGCCTTATTCCTGTAAAAAAAATAATTGTAAATAGTGAAGGCCGTAGTCAGAGGAGTTCTGGAGATTAAAACCACCTCTCCGAAATTTCAGGGGTAGGAACAAGGGCATATCGGTTGCACATAGAACAAGTAAAAAGTAGTTCAATCTCCAAGCTTCCGAAACTATATGTATACAGTGTACACTGTACAGTGAGATCAACGTTTGTCGAACAGCAAATAGGTGATGAAAGCTAATATTTAAGATCCGAAACCATATATCCTTTAGTGGCTGAATTTTTTTACATAAACTATGAAAAAAAAATCAGATTTAAGGTTTATCATACGTCAAGTAAAAATATATTTGCGCTGTAGGACACTCATTTTTTTCCCGCGATTTGAAATATTATAATGTTTTTTGAACTATTAAAAATAGATGATGCAAAAAATGTACAACTCATTTTCATTAAAGGTCACTTTAAAGTTTACGTAAATTAAAAAAGGAAACGGGACAACGAAACATACTAACCTTTATTTTTTGAATGAAAACATGGCTTTTTTGGAATGACATATTATATCATAAAAGGATTTTGATATTATAACATGTTTTATCATTTTCCCGGTTTAATGAAAAATAACTTTATTTTCAATGGAACACCCGTATTTTAGGAATTTGGATTCTAGTCTTTTGTTATTCTGAATATATTCCTATTCTATCTTCTGCTTGTTTTTGAGAAAATGGCGATTAAAGATGTCCAAATACGACATTATGCAGTTTTATGGGAAAAAAAATAAATGTTATAAAAAATTTTTTATTTTAATTTAATTCTTTCTAAAGACTCTATCCTGGAGGTCATAATAAATTTCCGGTTTCGAAGGGCAAAAAGACTTTTCTAAAGGGACTTCAAAAAGTTAAAGCAACACCCCCTATATTTTCTAAAAATTTAAATTTTCAAGTAATTCCAATATAAAAATTTTATTATATCCTATATCTTTTGTGTTAGTTTTTGAGAAAGGGGTTGAAAAAGTTCAAACGACCGCACATTATGCAGTTATAGGGGGCAAACAATTTTCTCAAAAACTAACAAAGATAGGTATATGATATAATATAGATTTTATATTGGGAATTTTAGCCGGGAAACCAAATTTTAAAAAAAGTACAGGGGGTTGCATTAAAAATTTTTTAAGTAACATTATTAGAAAAGTCAATTTTTCAGCACATCCGGTAAAGCCGGAACTAGTTTTATTAATGAACCCCCAGATAGGGGTCTTTTGAAAAAAATTAAATTAAACATATACAATTTTTCTAACATTTATTTGCATTTATACTGCATAATGTGCGGTCGTTTGGTCATCTTCAATCGCCTTTTTTTTCAAAAAAAAAGCAGAGATAGGTATATGATATAATACAGATTTTTTATCAGAAATGATCCTTTGAATCTAAATTCCGAAAAATATACTGGGTGTTCCATTGAAAAAAACAAAAATTGATGTCGTTTCCCCGGGTTAAAAACCCGGGAAGGTGAAACATGTTATAATCCCCAAAAAGGGCATCTACTGATATAATATGTCATCCTTAAAAAATTTTAAAAACATATGTTTTTTATTCAAGAAAATAAACGGCTGGGTAGTGATTTTCTGTTGTCACCCGGTATATGTTCTCAAATTTTTTGGCGGATTTTTTGTTTTAATATGTTTTTTTGAGTACTTGCCTTAAAATTTTCTAGAAAATGGTACCACTTTTTTCCAGGGGCCCGGGGTATAGCGACCCGAAAAATACCCCCGCCCCCATTAACCCCTATGAGCTTGTAGATCGCCTGCAACAAAAAAACCCAAAAAAAAAAAATCAAAAATATTGTAAGTTTTCCCGGTGGCAAGTCGGCCACCATTG